>CANTUT010001194.1:25000-40254 GCA_947687605.1 Reutealis trisperma
GCAAAACTAGACGATGATCTTCAAAGCAAGAAAAGTGCAAAATAAATAAAATAAGGTAGAAATTTAATTGACGATGTCTCTAGCTCACACCACCCTTGAAAGAGGATTTCAGGTTGTTACATTGGGAGCTCTCAGAAAGCGTTCTTTCCAGGTCGGTCTCATAGCCTGTACTTTAGATGGGGACAGAGCCAAACCCAAAACTTCCCAGCTCTCGAGGCATAGTAATCCGTTCCCTGCCAGCCTCTGTTTGAACGGCCCTCTAATGTTGCATGAGGAGTGCAAGGGTCTCAAGAAACGACATTAGAGACAGCAGTCTTATTTAAAGCCTTCTCCGTAGCAAGATCCGCTCCCAGCCGCCCGTTAAGAGATGGGTGCGGATTGCGTCGTAACACCGGAACATTAGACCATATTTTTTAAACTTAGATAATGGGTCTTTACGGTCCGGTCCGGACGAAAACATACTGCCGGAGGATCTAAGAAAGTTGATAAGGGGACAGAATAGTCCACCGACATCTCAGAATACCACTTCACGTACTCACAACAAGAAAGTGCCCAATGCTTTGCTTTAATTGCAACTTCTTGGTGAGGAATAAAAACCTCGTCGAGCAACTGAAAAAAGGTAGTGCATAGAAGAGAAGGAAGGCGGGCATCTTAAACTTCAAAGACCAGTCTCGCATCAATATCAACCAGGGGCTTGTCCGAAAAAGCGAAAGGTAGCACTAGTCGTCAGCTAATACGGGGAATCAATGCACTTATCGGCTAGCCAGCTTGCTAGTGAGAACATTTCATTTCCTTGGTAAATATATCCGCAATTTGCTTGTCACTTCAACTAAACGGGGTTACTATCTCTCCGCAAGTAACCTTTTATAGTAAAAAATGACAATCTACCTCTGGTACGCTCGTGAAACATAGGATTTGCGGCAATCAATATTCATTGCACTTTCATTGTCACAGTGCATGATCAGTGGATCTCCCTGATAAACATCCATCTTCTTGAGTAGAAGCTTGAGCCACGTAAGCTCACATCCAGGCTCCCCTACTTGTTCATTCGCTCGAAACTCTCTCTCTCTGCACTAGACCTTGACACAACTGATTGCTTTTTGCTTCTCCACGAGACTAAGTTCTCTCCAATGAAAACACAGAACCCAGTTGTTTATTTTCTATCATCATTGGACCCTGCATGTGTATATGTCTATACAGAAAAACAGCTTTTGGAAGATCAAACTATACCTTTCCCTAGAAAGGATTTGATGTAGCTCCGCATTTTCTATACACTGCATCAAGATGTGGCTTTTTAGGTTCGTGCATGAACCTACTGAAAATCCCCACGGCATAAAGTCCGGACGAGTGATCGTGCGATAAAGCAATCCCCCTACTAAACGTCTGTACATAGTCACTTGATCAATTCACCTTTGTCTTTGCATAGCTGATGATTCTGTTCTATTGGAAAGTCACATAGTTTGCTTTCCAACATGCCAGTGCTTTTTTTCATGTCAATTGCATATTTCCTTTTGTTTAAGACTATTCCTTTCCTTGATCTAGCCACTTCTATTCCCAGAAAATACTTAAGGTTACCAAGATCCTAAATTTCAAACTTTTTCTTCAGATGTTTAAGTAGAGCTGTGATCTCCAGTGACTATGATGTTATCCACATACACAAGTAAGTAAAAGAACCAATCAATCCTCTTTCCGTTTTTTTGATAAAGAGCGCACTTTCAGCCTTGGATCTTACGAAACCCACCTGTCTGTATTGCCTCTGAAAGCTTTGCGAACCAAGCTCTTGGGGCTTGCTTTAACACTACAATTGCTTGATGGAGACGGCAAACATTAGGTTTTGCAGTACTTTCATTTCACTACCTGGTGGTAGAGACATATACACTTTTTCTTGCAAGTCACCGTAGAGAAAAGGAATTTTTTACAAAAAGTTGATACAGGAGCCACTCCTTTATTGCTGCAATAGAAAGGACACATCTGATAGATCTTATGTTTGCTACGGGCGCAAACGTCTCATCATAGTCTATACAAAGACTGACAAAAGGCTCATCAAGAGTGTACGCCATCCGCTCGCCCTCAGAAACTTCATAAGATTGTTACACTCATTGACATTCTCTTTGGGTCTAATGCTAGTTGTTTTCCCAACCGGTATTCCTCGGTTGCGATTTCTACACCAGCCCCTACATTTACTACCGGAAATGGACCTACTCAAGTTCCTGCGCCAGGATCTTCAATACCTTAACCTACGACTACAACAGCGGGTTCTGTATTCGATCGTACCTTATTAAAAGATCATGCGGGGCGCTGAGAGATCCGTTCAATAACGGTCTCTTCTAGACTCTCCCCAACCTTTTCCCCAGAAAGATAGTTTGAAATATAGACTTTTCGGAAACGTATTTTATCAATCTTTTTCCGGAAAACAAAGACAATAACGACAACCAAAACAATACGCTTCGATCGCCGTATTTCGATGAAGAAGCTCGGACCGTTTCAAAACGCACGATGGCGGAACGGATCGAGCAGTTCTAGCTTCTGCCTACTCTCTTGATTCTGTTTCTGCGTCAATGTCATTCCAGTCCAGTCGACTCTAATCATGAATGTCGTAGATAATGTCCCTGTCCTGAGGGTGTCGTAGATTAAGTATCCAGATTCTGATTACGAAGATTATTACGAGGAGAATAATCTTCTTTTTACGAAGAAGAAGTGCTACGATGGGACTTAAGAAGAAGTAGTGCAGGGTAGTTCACAGATTTTCTTCTCCATTTGATTGAATGGCATCAGTGTCTGGTGGTTTCCACGTCGTCCTACTAATACCCGAACCCTTAGACAGGAGCTTCACTCCAAGACTCAGGAGCTGAAAAAGTGCCCATTGAAATTGCTTTATAGAAGAATGCGCTTTTTCCCCCTTCTGTCCTCGGAGAGTAGCTTCTAAGTCCGGAACCCCCTTATCCCACGAAAGTCGCTACTCTAATTCCGGATCCGACATAGTATTTCTTATCTGTGAGTACAATTCCCTAATATATAACTCTGACTCTTGTTCCCCAGGATCAGTAATGCTTACTGTCCTTACCAAGACCTACTCTCTAATCAGTCGAGCTGAAAGACCTTCTCTTTATCTTTAACCGGTAATGCCAAGTCGTTCGTCTGGAGCTATAGCTCTTTATTCTTCCCCATGCAAGTCTCTAATAGGAGAAGTGGATGAATCCTTCTTTATGGAGGCTGTATAAAATCTTTCCAAAACTCTATTCCTTTCCTGCAGTTTCCGATATAGTTTGATGATAGAGCTAGAAGAAGTAAGTTCAAACAATCCATACTATTAGTAAACCTGTGATAAAGCCTGACTATTTGAAACTCCTTTTTAGGCGAGCTCTCTTAATCGAGTGAGAGTTCTTTTTCGCTGGATGTTTTGATACCCCTGGGAATGGGATTCTACTTCTTGCTTTCACGTGTTTCTGCTCTTGTTACCGCTGCTATTTCAGCTGTTGGATGAAGATCAGTAGGTTAGGAGTTTACATCAATCAGGTTAAATTCGTTTTGATAACAAACATAGATCCTTTAAGAAGAATAGGCAGTGATGCCAGTTCGATGGGGAGAAAGCCTACCGACCGACGGGTAGTTATGCTTCTCAATCGGAGAATTGCATTTGCTGAACACCTGATCAAAAGGTGCTGTAAGTTTCACTCCTGTATCTTCGTTTTCCTCCATAAAAGCTTAGGACGTTTTCTCTTTATCAAACCTAGGCCCCGTCAACCGGACGTTCATCCAATGCTGACTTTGATGAGATCAGGTCAATGAAAGTCGATTGAACCTCGCCGGTCAAGTGTCTGTTGCTTCAGCTTGATTCCGTTCAAGACGATGAGCGATCAGGGGACAACTCTTTCTCCTATTCTGACTGACTCTTCCCTACCAGGAAGCCTTTGAGCTTAGCTGGACGGCATGAAATAACCTTACTCCACATAGGGGTACCCATTTTCCATGGTCCAAAGGCTCGAGAGACCTCACTCCGAGATACCAATCACAGGGAATGAGACAACGAAAGGAAAGCTACTACCTCTTACTACCAGTTGGTGAATCAATATCTGGATACCCGACCCTTGACTCAGTTCAAGGAGAACGCACCTACTTCTAAGTCCGCTTTAACAAATCCACGATCTCACTCTTGGATTAACTTTTACCCTCACCACAAGGACCGAGATCTCACGTTTTGACTATAGAAGAAGGGGATCTGATGATATGGATTGACAACACTGTCAAATCTTATAGGACTCCTTCATCCTTAGGGCATCCCGGACCTACTCACTCTAACATTCCACATTCAGCGAGAACGAATTGACATTGACCAAGAACGAGAAAGACGATTTCACACTATTCTACTCTACACAAGACAAGTAGATGGCAGCAGGTCTCCTTGGTGATAGATCGGATTGACACTTTCCACTAAGATGAGAAGAGGAGAGCTTTTGTTCGATACGAAAGACCTCAGTTCCCCCACGAGATAGATGGAGCGAGGCTTTTGCCATTCATTGAGACCAAGAGAAGAGCACCCTTCCACTCCTCACAACAAAGCGAGGAATCTACTCTATATACAAGAATAGATAGCCTGCCTGTTGGAACACTCTTTCGAGAGAGAAAATCTTAGCAGCTGCTGACGAGGAGAGTCTCCCGGTCATTGAGATAGAAAGAAAGCACCTACTCCACCTTATGCCCCAATAAAAGAACCGAACACTTCATACTTTCAATCGATCAACCACTGAGCCTGGAATAGGAATGGAGATCCTATTTGCCCTCTCTTTATGCTTTGCGCAGATCAGAGCGAAGTTCTTCTCTTAAGATCATTGGGTCTTTCATTCGAAGAGTTCACGCAAGGATTTGAACAAAGATCTTCTACTAATTGTTTTCGTAGGAATACGAAGAGACCTTGGAGGCAGGGAAAGAAGAATGCCCAACACAGGTATGCCCACTAAAGCTCAACTAGCTGCTATTGAAAGGTGAAAGAGGTGGAGCTTTATCCGCATCCACAGGTTAGCTTGAGAGTGAACTTTGCATTCTTGACCAGTCGTGAGATTAGGCGTTTAGAGATCGACACTGAGTTAGTAAAGTGGAATCGCTAAAGTGCTGCTTTTCCATAGGATTGGAATACCCCTTGAATTTAGTTCTCCTTTTGAAAAGAGAAGCCCTTATAGTTATAGTAGTGCCCTGCTGTTCCTTCCCGGCCTCCCAAAGCCCTTAGCTGAGAAGTTGCTTAAATGAAGGTATCACACGTGGATATCTAAAAGAATGCGATAGAACACCTTTTCTGACATCAGGAGATGAAAGCTTCGAGCCAATCGGTCGGGGGCAGCCTTCTAGCATCGAGAAGTGAATCTAAGCATTCCTTTATGTAGGAACGTCGATCTCTAAATCTTCCATCTCTAGCGTGGATAGATAAACCCGAAGCTAGTCTTTTTCGTTGTGATGGATTGGATTCTGCAAGAAAAGCTCTTATTGTCCACTCCGCTACTAAATTTGGAGAAAGCTACTAGGTCTCCCGAAGGGGCAGGACATAAACTCATTTTTCCCATTGCAGGCGACAACTAGTCGAGAAAGAAAGCCTAAGCGAGACAAGAAGGAATTAAGGATCAATTCCCTTAGTAGCATCTTTCTTTCGAACATTCGGACATTGTGGGCACTCCTCCTTATCTTATACTTATCTTATACTTATAAGAACTGGGAAACAAAGACTCACATTCCCGGATAACCAGACAGTCTCGGAAGATATCAACCATGGAGGGTATCCTGTAAGCCAGAAGGTGCTACTAAATGGTCTAACTCGAATCCCTTCCTTGAATGGGTAAATGGGACAGCTTTTATCTAATGCCTTTGTTCGGACCGGACTCTTGACTTGTCAACTTCAGCCAATTGAAGGTGCTAGACAAAAAAAAAACAAACTAAAACAAATAGGAATGGAATTTAGGGACAGATATAGTCTCGCTGAACAGCTAAAGTCAACAGTAGCGGTAGGTTCTCCAACTCGATAAAGAAGCTGTACCGAGAAAGATTCTCTCTTTAAATCTTAAAATTTAAAAGGATAGGCGGAAAGCCAGTCCTTATCCTGGAACCTTAGCCCGAGCATCTTGTTATCATATCTTTTCTTTGCTGGTCATACATCGATCATAGAAGCGCGATCTCCTTCATAGCATGGCATGTTCTGTTGTTCCTTGATCAGTCCAGCCAATTAGTCAGTCATTGCCATCCATAGTCATAGTAAGATGAATCCACTCTCCTCAATGAGGAAACTAGGAAAGTAGGCTTGTGCAAACACAGAAGAAAGGTGCTCACAAGAGGTTTCGTTCAGATAGAGACACGGCAACCTTATCTAAAAATATTAGAAAATGTCTGGGCAGATATCCAATGTCTTGAATATAGTCGTCTAACGAAGCCAATGACTAGTTCGCACGATGTGTAAGAATTTGTCTACGACGATCGAGAAAGTAAGAATAGCCCAACCTGCGCTTTCACTCGACCGGGGATCCACCCATAGTCTCCCTTTTCTCTTGATTGCCATAAGCTCCGTTATGGTTCTTTCTAATCCCTTACCTTAGTATCAAGGCTTTCCTCTATTTTGCTTTCTAATTCACTCTTTTCTTTCAATGGCATCGCTTCTTCCTATTCCTTCCGAACTTTCCCTTGCTTACCTTGCTACTTTCATATTCATAGCAGAAACCTTAAGTACTTTACTCGACTCGATTCCTACCTTGGGTCACGAGCGATGTCAAGTGTTTTTTCCCTAGTAAAGGGATGAATACTAAGTGAAGGAGATCGAGGGCGTGGGGTTCCTTTCTCCCGCCTCAAGCGCATCAGGCTTTACTTAAAATCAATCCTATCAGTAAAAAAAGAAAAAAGAAGTAAGCCCCTAATCCTTGTATGGCTTGCCTCCCTCCTGCAGGTGTAGAAGCAGTCCCCTAGCCGTAGCTTTTAGTGGAAAAAGGTGCATTGGCTTTTCCTGGAGAATGTTTACCTCCTCTCCCGAAGCGATTCAGATTCATTCTTTCTGAGTCTTTCTCGGCCTAAGGAGCCATGGATTAGTATGCGGTGCTTTCGCTCTCTCTTCTCTTGTATTAGGATTAGGGTTGCAGTTGTCTTACTATTCTTAGTATTCGCCTTCGCTGCAGTCCTTCCAATCGTTCTATCATTCTCAGTCGTAGCAGTGGCCATTTCAATTGCCTGCCTTACACGCTTAACAAGAAGTCCTTCCAACTCACTGGTTGGCAGAGACCTTATTTGATCGTATGGACCTATTCCCATTTATGGGACAGTATCCCAAGCAGTAAGGCTCTGTAGAGCTAGTCTTCTACTACTCAGTAAAGGCTGCGGAGAAGAAAAAGAGGAAACCTCTAGTTGAGAAGTTAACTGCTTTCCTGACCTATTCCTGCATTCTTGAAGCTTGATAGAGCACAGGAGCGGAGTAGGTAACGAGTAGCTGTTCTTTCAAGCACTAGCCCTTCTTTCTAGCCGTTCAAGCAAGGCAGTAGGCGGCATAGTGATAGGTTTAAAGATGAATAAGCAGGTGGGGGACGACCAATGAGCCCTCCCTGATAAAGTTTCCAGAGGGAATCCCCGGAGTACATACCATTTTTTGGTGTTAAGCTGCCTGCCTTTAGCAATACAGCTTGTTTTCCGCACCTATGAGTCTGATTGCTTTATCAATCGCCTTATCTTATTTATTCTGTTGAACCTGACTGTCAGGCTAAATGTTTTCATTTTTGCACGTCGAAAGTAGAGCAGCTGAGCTTCCTTTGTATCAGACAAGGCAATTCCCCTTTCGGTGTTGATACTTTGAAAGAAAGAGTCCAAGATTGGTTAGCTGCTTTAGAACCTCAGCTTTGAGGAACTCCAGTCGTGTGATTTCCCCTATCTGGATCTCTTTTTGAAAGGTTACTTCAAGCGATGTTACCGCCTCTCCTTATTCGAGAAGAAATTGACAAATTCGAGGGATGCGCTCAATCGGAGATTGCCTTTCTCTGGTAATAGACCTAAAGTTTAGTAAGCCGGCAACCAGCAGGTAGGTAGATAGTGAAGTTCTGTTGAATCCTTTCCAATCCGTACCTGTAGCTAGGGGTGGTAGTCTTGTTAATAGTCCTCCCTCCCCTAGCTACAGGTAGGGGCTTTCATGGATAGAGGGATTGATCGAAAGGAAGTGAGTTCGACCTGGAGTGAAGCTTCGGCGGCTATTATATACGGATTTACGAGTTGACCTAAAGCCCGGCTCAATGGTCACATTGAGAAAGAAATTACGGGTGTCGAAGTCCATCCATGTGGTGGGATAGGTTTTGCTGCTATGTCCGGTAGGTCGCCTTCGTCCCGGAATCGGCACACTCCCAGCGTTCATCTCCTTCGGTGAGTGATCAGCCTTTCAATCAAATTCCCGCTTGAGAGGGTGGGAGGAATTAATACACTATCCCCCCTGCTAGACCCACTTTACCTAACCTTGCCTTGGCATCTTACCCCCAGGGGACTCAATAGGAAGGGTGAGATGCACTCAACTACGTCGACCCTCTCCCTTCTCTAGGCCTTACCTGAGACTCCAATGAACCCGAAGAGGAATGCAAAAGAATTCATTAATGTTTGGTTGCATGAGCCCCTGCCCCAACCGCTTAAATGCTCCAGGAAGGTGGCCCAACCTTTCCCACATCTGCCTGTCACCCGAACCCCCAGGGACATAAGAATCCATTGAGGGAGGAACAGATGACAAGGCGACGCAATGACATCAAACAACAGAAAGAAGGGTTGTAAGATTGATGAAAAAACCGCTTCCTCCCTTCTATCAAACAATAAAACCCTGGGCCCCGATTTCTCAACCTTTCTTTCTTTCACTTGCTTCTCTTCCTTCTGGCCAACCCCTCGTATCAGACTTGCTTCTCTTCTAGTGGAGGGTTAAAGCTAAAGCTTTCTTAGTTTTCATTGGCGGATAATCATGCCTGAGATGTCCCTCTCATCTAGGGATGCCTAATCATTTACTTACCTACCTGCCATTGAGAATTTTCTCTTGAAAGTGGGGTTTCTAAGAAAAGTAGTGGCTGGTACAGTTTCAAAAGTGGGCTAAATAGCTTAGTCATCGGGCGGGGAAGATGCAACAATAAAATTGGATTCTTCGATAAAACCGATCAGGATTTCCTTTCTATACTCAATTTATATATCTAGTATAGGTGACCAATGGGTAAACGACTAGCTTCACTTCTGGTATTTCATTCCGTGCAGTCAGGCGCCCTGCTAAAAAGTAAGGGCCGGGGTCCCAGCTAGCAGTTCTCCCTTTGGACAAACTATAGGCACGAAGCCTTTTGTAGTTCGGTTCATCCGGTTCTTTTGTTTCTTAAAGAAGGGGCCAATCGTTAAGTTCCTTCCTTGTTTAGTAAATTAAATAAGTCTAAAAAAGTATAAGGGTTACTGCTTAGTTGTTTGTAAGATAGAATGGATTAAGATTGATTGTGAGTTCGGAACCAGTGCTACTAGATAGAAAGCAGCGATAAATACCTGCGTTGCGTGTCCCCAATCCGAGTTCGAGCTATTAGTAGTGCAAGTAGCAGTGTCAGCCGTAATAGCAGCGCCAGTCTAATGTGACCCCGAGGTCAGACCAAGGGAACTTCCTTAGGCGGTATGACGAGGCACTTCCAGGTAGCGAGTCATAGTGCCAGTCGTAGTAGTGCTAGCCGCCTGTCCAATTAGGGACCCATAATCTGTCAATCCACATCTATCGAATAGAGCTGCTAAAGACTAGTGGTTCGGGATAAGATAGGGCCTGAAAGGTAATACCTAGCTTCCCTTCGCTCGCGTCCGAACCCATATGTCTTCTATAATCGATATGCCTCAAACAAGGAATGCCAGCGGCAGAGAGAGTTGGATAGGTACCCCCTGCAGTTGCTTCAGCTGCCGTTAATTCAGCGTTGGCCCTCAATATATTTGAGGTACCCTTCACAAAACGGAAGACAACTGTCTCGTTTGTGGCTGGGCAGCCGTTAGGATACTATTCTTCTTGGCCTCTCTTTGCGCTGTCTCACCATATTTTGATATGGTGGGCAGCCGAGCAGGTACATCCCGGTCATCGCTTCACAAAGTACGCAGTACTTGGTGATGATGTGGTCATTGCTGACCCTGATGTGGCTAGTGTATACGCGCAAGCTCTCCTCGGCCTTGGTGTCTCTATCAGTTACCAAAAGTCTCTGATTAGTAACACTGGCTGTGCGGAGTTTGCTAAACGCTTTCGGGTGAATAAGCTAGAAACATCTTTCTCACCTGTTTCCTGCCGATCACTTCTGAACTCACATAACCCATATGGCCTAATGGCTGTTGGAGCTAAGTATGAAATCAGAAAGGCTTCGACCCTTGCCCGTGTGGGTGGTGCTGGGTTCAAAGAACGCGTGCGCCTGGGTCCAAAGTCACCTTCAAAGAAGTGGCGGAGGTTCTGGGTGATGTACACCAAGTCCCTTTTCCAGCCTGAAGACATCGAATTATGGTTGGGGAGGGGATCACTCTTGAATCCTTATCTCCGAGCTGCCCTAATTAGGCAGTTGAGGGTCTGGATGAAGCCTAAGGAATTACGGCCGATTCCAGACGAGTTGTTTGTTACACCGAAAGTTAAAGACTTTCTGGAGTACTCTCAACTCAGGTGTTGGGTTCAACAGTGGCTTCACTATTGTCACTGGTACTTTGGTGCCGCTATGTCTGACGATGTTCGTCTTAATAGCTTCTTTGATGCACCAGTTGTACAGGTGAACTGGAAGGCCGATCGGAAAGATGAAGATTTAATGAAATGAAAGAGCTTAAGTTGAAGAGCCTGTGTTCAGTTATCGTGACTTACCTCATATATCTCTTACGATATTTCAATTTATGGCCAAAGAAAAGCTGATAGCTAATTCGAATCCTGTCACCTTGATGTGGTATTCAGCAGCGGCATTCTCCCTTTTATCCCGATAAGTTGAAGCAGAAGTTGATTCCACAGTTGTTTCCTCCTTGTTGGAGGATTCACCATTGGTGGATTGGATTACAAAATCCAGTCCGCTTAATTAGAACAAACAGAATAGGGAATTATTCCGTAGCCTCATCTCTTCCTTCGCGAGGCCTTTCTTTCACGATCGATTGATTCAACAACACCAATTCTAATTACCTTTCTTCTCTTTGAAGCGTTTCCGGGGCCAGGTGCGGCGGAGGCTCTCGAGACCAGCAGTGCTGGGGCTTTTCGGGCTTAGAAGCGGTAGCCGTGCCCGAGTATTCACTAGGACGTAACGTTCGACTCCTAGAGGATATCATATACGGTGCATTCAGTTTAAAAAGCTTCATTAGTCCTTTTTACTGATGAGGTTTTTAGTTCAGATTCCCCCTTACTTGATCAGGAATAGGGTTGTCGAGCGGACGTGGAGTCTTGTTTTGCTAGGTTTGATGGGCATTCAGCAGAAGAAGCATAGCGCGGCTCTCGCAGGATTTGCTTCAGTCTATGACAGACAGAAGGGAGGTATCCACCAGGCCTTTCCAACCTGTTGTGTGTGACTTTTGCTAAGCAAGATGTCCAATCTTTTTAAGGACACGTGGCATACGATTTCTCACCGAAGTGATTTGACAGACACCACGTCTCGACCTGTTCTGTTCGTCCCCAGCGGAGCGAACTAAGGCGTGCTTTTGGTCGTTTTAAAAAACGAAGGAGTAGGCCGAGGAACTCTACCTTACAAACTTGCCTGCCTCCGCTCAACCTTTCTACCCCACCTATACTAATATAGGAGGATTTTTTCCTATTCAGTAGATTTAGACGACGACTTTGCTAATGCTAGAAGAGAGTGCAGAAAGGCTTGTTAATCCGTATGGGAATGCGGATAAAGAGAAAGAGACTGAAGCAGCAGGGCCTGATAGAGAGACTGCCCCTGAGGCTGAGCTTAAACCTTCTGTGTGGTTAGCGAGGAGAAGGACAGAACGGAATAGATTGGATTGTAGCTTTCTTCCTACTGTAAGGTTAGAGGAATAAATAATGAATTATAACCCATTAGCTCTATCCCTTCTCTTGATAGTAGCTCCTGTCGGTTTAGAGCAAGCTAGGATGGATTCTATCAAATAAGATCTCTCAATTTCTTTTCCTGAAGGTTAGAGCACGTTAGGATAGAGCAGAATGTATTCTATCTCTCATTTCTTGTTGTTCCTGTTGCTAGGCCAAGCAAGAGAGGAGGATAAGAAAGAATATCTTTTCTTGTTAGGACTCTCCTTTCCCTTCCTTACTGTATCTATTCTAGTTGAGTAAGGACTCGCAGCTTCTTGAGTTATCTTCCTTCTTGCCTAAGTCTAAGCCTAATGCCTTAATTCTCCTTTTAGCTCTTAAGGGGGTTTGCTTACCCTATATCGGGCACTTAGCTTCCTTCTCAAGGTTCTCCTTCTCTTTCATCTTCCCTGAGGGCCTATTAAAGCTTAAGACGAGAGTTTGGATAGCCTCATTAAGTTAGGTTGTTACTACGGCCTGTAACAAGTTTCTAAGAGAAGCTCTCTAGTCCTCCTTAGGATCTAATCTCTTCTTTTTGAAAGCATCCCTGAGTCTGATACCTAGTAAGGAAGAGCATCTGCAGCTGATTCTCCTATATATGGTTATCTGCTTTCCGCTGTTAGTTTGCTCTTTCTCTTCTGAAGGTTAGAATCGATTAAAACAGAAAAGAATAGATTAGATTGGCTCTTTCCTTTGGGAGTAATTTGTAGCTAAAGTTTCCTTCCTGTACTTTACGTGTACTAAGGACTCACCTCTTCTTGTTTGCATCAACTCGAAATGCTACTTGCCTTTAGGTTTCTAAAAGATAGGAAAGATGAGAATGTAGCTGTCTTTTTATTGGTAGTCGGAGAGCAGGCAAAGGGGGGTTTGGCTTGAAGATACCAGCCGAGCTACTTGTTATAAAATATCTATTGTATGCATGGACTAGTAGCAGAATACCTTTCATAGCCCGAAAGCTCTTAAGGCAGCTTGCTTACTTTCCTGGTCTTACTACCTAACTAATAGAATGGGATTTCCTGAGGGAAGTAGTCCGAGTAGCTAGGTAGCTAGTTAGGTAGTTGTTGGCATTCGGTAGCTAGTGGCTAGGTTGTTAGAGAGCGGACGATAGCTTTCTCATCCTTTGTTCTCTATCGTCCGTTCCTATCCTATCCTAGTAGCTAGTTTTTACTTCCCTTCCTTCCTTAGCACAAGCACTAAGTAAGCAAGCGCTACGCCCCTTTATGGCTTACCTTAACCTTAGATTAGCACTCGGAATAGTCGACCCAAAGGACCAATAGACTGACATTTGTGGGTATAAAGAGAGAAGGTGTGTAATCAATATTGCATTAGGTTTATGTAGACTTTTAGCTTAGTAAACTAGCCCAATACCAATAACTATTTACAACTAGTTAAAGAAGAGAAGAGCTAGCACGAATCGTCTTTGCAGCGTAAACTCCTGAATGAATGTCGTACTTCAAACAGAAATTCAGCGGACGTGGTTATTGGCAAGAACTTATTGAATCCATCGTTTGGGCTCATAATAAATTAAAAGTTGCTCCTGCTACTCAGCCTAGAGCCTTGAGCATTATACAAGGACGTGCTGTAGGAGTAACCCATTACCTTCTGGGTGGAATTGCCACAACATCAAGGGGGACAAGTCATTACTCAGAGACTTACACCAGTCAAAACTAATCCAGGACCTTCTGCCAGCGCTACCACCATCCGAGCTTGCACTGCCGCTCGAGAAAAGATAATATGCAATCAAGAGATTGAAGCGTGACATGGGAGACAGTAAGTATTTCGAAAGAAGGGCTGCTTGTCTTGTAACGAATCGATTCCATTGAATTTGTCTGGGACAGGTTGTGCTATCTCCTTGTTCAGCCCTACAAATACAAATGTTGCTCTCAACATACTATTGTATATTGTATTGATTCCCGAAGTTAACTTATCTTGATTGCTTTAGGAGTGTTAGCCAGAAGCATTTCTTGATTCCCTTTCTTCTTTCTCTGATTGTGAAGGAAGACAGACAAGAGCAAGAGATTTTCCGACAAAAAGTGGAAGAAAGCTTGTAACCCCTCAGGTTCTTCCACTTCCCAAGCCTCAGGTGTGCTAATGAAGGGGTAGAAAATCCGTTCCTGTTGAACCTGCTCAACTAAAGCATAATAAATCCGCCTTGGTGCCAAAAGATGGTCCTTCGACGAGCCCTTTGCTCAAGCTTCTATTGCACCTTTAGATGCACCTTTAGAAAGGAAATTGGCATTTTTTTCAATTTTCCCAAGGAAAGAAGAAAATGGCACATTTCGATGTCACTTATTAAAGTTAAAGCAAGAACCCCGCCCTGAGAAGAAGATATACCCACAAACAGAACAGAATTTCTTGGGAAAGAAGGGCTTGTTGGATGCCCATAGGGAGCGCCCTCTCAGCTTTCCTTCCACCACTTAGTTAAATAATCACTTCAAGTGGATCATGGAGTTTGACCAGATATCCATTCCAGCTTTGTCTTGAGTTGCTTCATATTTTATTTGAGGAGAGAATCTGTGAACGAAGTTGAATCCTTTCTATAAGTGATTCTTCAAGTCGTGCCAGACCACTTGGTTTTCCTCTGCGCCTTGCGAGAGCTCTGAGTCAGGTCCTTAGGCCAGGCCCATCTCATCCAGAGGGGCTCCTGATTTGAGCTTTCTTTGTGGCATCGCCTGTCCTGTCTATAGACAGAAAGAAAGAACACCTAATTGTCGACACCTTTATCGCCTCGTTCAGTAGAACGGTATGCCTCAAAAGATGGTTCGGGCACAACTATTGGAACCTTAACCTCAGGTAGGGGTGTAGGTTCACAACTACAACTCCTGCGTATCAACGATTCCTTATCCGCAATAAGATTGTAAATGAGTATGTCACTTAGCCAGTTTCTTCTTTGTTCGAAAAGAGCTACTCCGACTCGACTGTCAAGCAAAGATCGAAGGCTTTCTTTGCTCTGCCTCTGGGCCCGAGAGCGAGGTCCAATGATCCTCTTTTCACTCTCTTACTTACTATCTCGTGCGATTAACTCTCAAGCCATAGCGAACAAGTAAAGAAGGAATGACCGAACGAAGTAGCTAAAGGAAGGCATCCGAGCCGAAGTAATTCAATTCACTCGAAAGGAGAAGAGCGTCAAGCAGCCCCAACTCTAGCTCCAGAGGGCTCCGTAGAGCAGGAGAATGCTCAGGTCCGTCTACGTGTGATTCCTCATTTTGTTCCTAAAACGTGAGGTGAGCTGCTGATTCTACTCTTGGTCTTGGAGTGACTCAAC
>CANTUT010001195.1:2500-29716 GCA_947687605.1 Reutealis trisperma
TTGTAAAGTGGAAAGAAGACGTCAGTAAACCGTCTAGCTCAAACTGACAAGTCGAATTGTCGCATCTGTCCTGTAGACATTCAGGAAGGAGGTTAGCCAAACCTCTATATACAGAGGACGAAAACATATGGAGACAGGGGATCACCCTGTCTTATGCCCCTGGACGGCTGGAATTTCTCTGTAAGTTCCCCATTCCATAGGACTCGCATATTAGCAGTAGAAATACCAGTCATAATTCGGTCCACCAAATCACCAGGAATGCCAGCAAGAATCAAAGTGTCCTTGATAAAGCTCCATCGCAATCGATCGTATGCCTTCTCAAGATCCACTTTTATGATCATACAGTCCTTTTTAGCCCTCCAGTTCTTCATAGAATTCACTTCTTCCTGTACAATAATCACATTATCAGTAATTTGCCTCCCTGGGACAAAACTACACTGAGTTTGCGCCACCAGGGAGTTCATGAGAGGCTTCAAACGATTAGAAATCATATTAGAAATAGCTTTATATGCTACGTTACATAAACCAATGGGTCTCATATGAGACAAATTTTCTGGAGCTGGAATGAGGCAATGCGCATTGACTCATTCTAGCTCTCCTAGACTTCAACCATTAACCGCTAATTACGAATTTAAATATCGATCTTTTTAGCTGAGAAACCATCTTGTCTAGGCTAGGTTAAAGAGATGTGAAACTCTTTGACAGCAGGAAGTTGAGACTCGGCTTAGTGTCTTACGTGATAAGGCCTCTCTTTAAGCATCAAAACAAGAGTTACAGGAGGCGAAGTAGGAAGTAGGATAAAAAGTAGTTCCAGCACAAAAATCAGCTCTTCGACCACTTGCTTTCTTTCTTTCTCCCGGAGAATTTCATTCCGATAGGGAATTGCGTTGCCGAGCAGAGGACAGAGAGGAATTTGGTGTTGCAGGATTGATGACCGGAAAAGGGTTGAGAATTTTTTTTTTGTTTTAGCAGGTATATTGGTATGAATGAACATATTATAGATAGGGATCAAAGAAGCATTTCTTCTGATATTGCTGCCACTCTTTCATAATCTCATTCTGAGACCTAAATAGGCCATTCTCTTCGTCAAGAAAGATCGAGCAGCATAGAAGCCTTGACTTCGAGCTTAGGGCTTTCATCAAAGGGAAGTCAGGAAAGAGCCGGGGCCGGGAAGATAGAAGCTATTCAAATTGTGGAACTTCAACCCCAGGTAAAGGAGAAGCATTGTAAGGACGAAGCACTAGGATTAGCGAAATGGGAGTGCTTAACTAAAAGCCTATTACACATATTATAACCTTACATCTATTACTTCCGTCTTAGCCTTATACACGCCATATCTGACCTATCCAAGATAAGCAGAAATGCCTGGAAAAGTAATTCTCTTAGGTCTGGCCTCACAACTGTAAGGAAAAAGAGGCCTTAGGCCTGCAAATGCAGAACCCCTACTTGATTAAGGGGCAGGGACTGCTTAAAGTAAAGGTTTAAAAGGGATCGCTGGGGAACTCCTTCGCATGGACCACAAAAAAAGAGGACTCCAACAGGCTCGCAGAAAGAATCAATGGCTGGAAGAGGAGGGGCTCACCTTAGAACTGTTATAAAAGCTATCCCTATGGTATGCCTGTTAGCTCTTATGCTCGGTATTAAGAGTAGAAATGATAGCACTCCAATTGGAAGGCTTTCAAACTACCTAGCTTTTACTCGCTCGAAAGCATTAGCAATTTAAGGCGAAAGAAAAGACAAGTAATCTTTCATTTTTCTACTGGGCTTAAAAAGGACTCCAACAGGCTCGCAGAAAGAAGAGATCCAATTCCAACTTCCATTGAAACACAGGAGCTGAACATTCTTCCACAGGGAAGGCAGAACGCATGACAGAAGATATGACAGGGCTTGCGGAAGCACTACAAAGGGCAGGAGTGGACCAAGAGCCAAAGCCCAATAGTTCTACCAAGCAAAGTCTATTGGGCCTGTAAGATCGTTAGCTTGTTAGCTTATTAGAAAGTCAAACAACTGGCTATGCAACTCCAGGAGATGAAAATACAACTCTTTCTTTCAATTCTTTAGAAACAGGAGTTAGCACTACAACTCGATTAGATGGGCTTTCAACAGGAGGAGCTTACCTTTACCTTAAGACTCCAATTGGGCTTTTTTACTTTCTTGAAAAAGGGACAGCTCGCACTGGAACACTCGCTGTAACAAGGGATGAAAGCACTTCACCTGAACCGCTTATTAATTAGTAGGGGAAGCACTGATTAGAATAGCCCGAGAGAGCTAGCCCGGAGAGTTCTTGCTGCTGCCTTTCCTAAGAGGGGGTGAGGTATGAGAGACTTCCACAGGTTTTGGCTTACTTTGCTTTCTAGCTTACCCGAGAACCTTCGACGTCAGATGGTGAAGAATTAATTTGAAAGCCTCCCTCCAAGCATAGGGAGACCTGGAAATCTATACTCATAAGCACTCAAGTAATATGAGATATTTTATCAATTCACTCAAGGAATGGAAATGGCACGGGTAATCCCTTATGATATATGATAAAAAACTTTATTAAACTGAACCTGATCGTAGACCACCCTTGCCTTAGTCCTCTCTTGCTCGCTTGAAAAAGAAGTAGAAATAGTGGCTTACCTAAGATCCTTTGCTTTCGTGTCTATCCCAGGCTTTCTTGCGTAAGGAATCTAGCTTTCAAACTTACTTGTGCGCCTAAGGACTGCAACAGGCTCGTTAGTAGAAGGACTAGAAAAGGCTCGTCTGGATCGGACATGAAAAGGAACCGCTGGAAAAGAGAATGCTGGAGAGCTTGAGAACTCACTTGCTTTAGGGACTTTGACCAGCGAGGACCTCACAATGTATGGATGGGCTGGACCGACACCGAAAGCCACTCCAACAGACTCAGAGATGGGATTTGCCCTTTCTTACACTTGACTGGATGGCACTCGCTCAAAGGCAGAAGCAATGGCAACGGGGGAGGGATGGAGTGCTCGAGCGAAGCGAGAGGGTTGAACAAGACTCTAAACGGCTTGTAGGCGTACGGAATGGAAATGCATGCTGGATGAATAGAGCTCCCAACGGCTGGAAAGTTACTTTCATGGGAACCTAACTAACTAGTGCCCCACCTAAGCTCTCAGAACCCTCGTAGGAAACCCCTGTATGGAAACCTGCTTTCGATTGAGTGCGAGATTTAGGGATGAATGAGATTTTTCACGCTTCCCAGGCTGAGGCAAAGAATGGGGGGACTTCCAGTTAGACTTCTACTCGGTTTATGGATAACATAAGCTGGGGTATGTGACTTACCAGGGCAATCTCTTACTAGACAAGATGCTACCTCTGATAAGCATGCTTCATAAGGAGGACTCAATTGAATCTTGTGATCATATCCCACGCTCGTTCTGACACGAGAAGGCGGGAGCCCGGACAAAGGAAAGCAACTCCAAGGAGAACTCAAACCCCAGGAGCTCGAACTGGTTTAGCTTAAGACTAAAAAAGACTCGGCTGGACCCGTCGTATAGACATTGTATGGGACTGTGCTCTTATGTACTCTACCTTTTCGCTCGCCTGGAACAACACTCTAACTTCCACTGCCACTTTAGATGGAATAGAACTCTACTCCAAAGAAAGTACATCCAAGTAAACGAGCTGGAAGGCAAATACTCCTGAGGGGTGGGCTTCCCACCTGAACACTTCAACTGCTTCGAAAAGCGAAGGATTAGTAGCGATAACAGACTAGAAGGAACCCCTAGGACGGCAACTCAACTCCAACTCAAACTTCAAGAAGAAAAAAATCCTAGAAAGAAAATTATGAATCTTCATTTCCATAGAGAAGGTGGTTCTCCATGAAAAAGAATGCTAAAAGGGATTAAGGGGTGGTTTCTAAAGGATATGGAAAAACTAAAAAAATGGGTGATGGAACTCCCTAAGGTCATCCTCTTTTGGCAAAATCAATGAGTTCAAGGATCTTCCCGGGTATTTTAGTGATAGGTTCTATAGGAAGTGGGCGATCCTATTTGGTCAAATACCTAGCGACAAACTCCTATCTTTCTTTCATTACGGTATTTCTGAACAAGTTCCTGGTGCAAATTGAGGGCTGGGAACTAATGGACAAACTAGGGAGAGATTTCTTTTACGCAATGAGATTACTCCCAATTCGTTGCAACAGTCTTCTTCATCGGAATTAGGTAACTAGTATCCATACTTCCATCTTTAACAAGAACATCAGGAAGGTGTTTTCGTTCGGATACAGACATGGCAATCTACGTATGTGAAGTATCGATTAAGCTGCCCAAGCATAGATCCAACGCACTACTCAAGTAGGCTTTCACACTGCCATTGGGAAAGAAATGCCCTTCTAGCATTGCCACTTGCTTCAAGCTGCTCTTTCTAAAAGCTATATTCCAGTAGTGATTCGAGGCGGAAGAAACTAAAGATAATTGTTGTCCAGAAAGAAGAAAAGATGATTTAGAATAACAAGTGTCAAGATAACAAAGACTTCTTACCGGGCTGATGCTCCCGAGTCAATGACCCAAGAGGAAGGATTAGCCTACTTTCTATCCCGCTAGCAAGGAAGCAACAAACTCATATCCCTAGCCCGCTAATCCATCGTTCTATGGTCACCCTTTTGCGGAAGTAGGGTAAGGTGATTCAAAGTAAGCTAGAGAAAGTTATCCTGTAAGCTAGCCTTGTATGAGTAGGAGTCAGCCAGTGAGTCTCCCCCTGGTTCTAGAGTGAGCAAGGTTATAGAGTCATTCCGAGCTAAAGGAAGCAAGTAAGGTAATCCATTTCTGACTCGTAAGAGTTTGGTAGAAAGAGGAGCTATTTTACGTAATTCCCTGCCCGAGTCAGCCTCATGTTATTTTAAGGAAGCGGGTGGAGGTTGGGAGTATCTCAACTATTTTACAGTCCCCAGTTCTAGAGGAAGGATTGGGATGACTCCCTCATGCTATCGGTTATAGAGTCAGAGTTGGGAAGTCCCAGGTTCTGGAGGCATTAAGCAAATCAGCTAACCCAGGTGCTAGACGTTCTTAATCCCAGTAGATAAATAAGTAAGCTAGTCCCAGGTAAGCAAGGTGAGAGGAAAAGGCTTAAGGCAACTAATCCCAGGTGCGGGAGTCTTGAGTACGCTAATGAGTAAGGGGATTCTTCATAGAGCTAGAAAGCTTTTAGAGCTAATCCCTGGGCCAGCCAATGAGTATGCCAGTTGATGACTCCCCAGGAGATATTGAATTTGAAGGATGGGGTTAGCGCTATAGGAAGAAAGGAATTTAAAGTAAGGAAGGGTATGGGATAGAGAATTTGAAGGAAAAAAGGGATGACAGAAGAAAAGATTTGTGGAATGAATTATCTAACTTTGCGGATAGGTTAACGGCTAGTTTTGGGGGATTTTAATTGTGTCAGGTCTGGCTCTGAGAAGAGAGGGGGGAATTTTCCTGTTTCAAGATTTGTCACTGATTTCAACTCTGCTATTAAAAATGCCGGTTTAGTAGAGCCCAGATGGGAAGGAGGTTCTTTTACCTGGTCGAACAGAACCTTGGGGGGAAGAAGAGTGTCCTGCAAGCTCGATCGGGCTTTCATCAATTATGACCTTCTCGAGAGGTTTCAAGATATTTGAGTCTCTTTAGTGAATGCAAGGATATCCGATCACTCCTCTATCATTGTTCACCTCAGCCTTGTTGTTGAAAGGAGCCCGAAACCTTTCAGATTGTTTAACATGTGAACGAGGAAGCCGATTAGGCTTAGAAAACAGTGCAAGAGGCCTGGCAAACTAAAGTTCAGGGGAACCCCATGTTGCAGGTAGCCCAGAAGCTTCGATTTATTTGTCAAAGCTGCGCTAAAAGCCTTGAATTTCAAAGTTTTTGGTAGGGTCGATAAAAGAATAAGAAAGGCCAAAGAAGAACTAGACGCCATTCAATCCCAGCTATCCTTTTTCCAGTTCAATGAAAGGCTCGCAGAAGAGGATATTATCAAATTGGATGAGTTGAACCAAGCCCTGAATACAGAAGAGGCATTCTTTAAGTAGAAGGCCAGAGTCTCTTGGCTAAAGGATGGAGACCGCAATACCAAATACTTCCACGCTACACTCACAAAAAAAAGGGCGAGGAAGACTATCAGGAGAATAAAGGATGAGAGTGGGACTATGCTTACTAGGGAAGCCAACATCAAAAGACAGGCTGAACTCTAATATATTAATCTAGTGGGCACGGCTAGCAGAGTGGAGGGCCTCTTTCAGCTGGTTAGGCTTCTTTCTGATGCACATCGAGAATCACTCATATTTCTCTCTCAGAATCCGGCGAAGAAACTGTACTTCGATCACCCGCTACCTCTCTTTCCCCTCCCGCGTTAGGTGGCTCATTCGTACATGAGAGACTTTCCTTTCGTACGATGCCTGCTTCTATCCTTTGACTCGCCGCCTTCTCGCTATTGAATTCGACTGTGGTGGACGTTGCGCTTCCCTTGAATCGTACTACCGGTTGTCCCACCTCGGGCCCGGCCCAGACGCCCTATCTTCTCGATCCCACATGCCGGCCCACGGCCGCCTATCAAATGAATGGGACGATCGACTGAACAACTTCTCAATACGACTCCTTCCTATTTATCTGGGAGTCAGAGATTGGATTCTGTATTGGCATACCAATGATTTGGGTTAGATTGCCCCATATCTCTTTCCGCGGATTCCTTACCTGCTTTTGGAAGTGGTCGGGCTACCTCTCTCTTCTCTGCCACCATCCCCCTCTAATATGGATAGGAGAGGCCTTTGCATTAAAAGTAATAGGCTGGGGATCATTTGAACCCCGTGGAGGAACCTGACTCTAAAGGGAAAGGAATATCTCTCATTACAGCCCCCCGTCTGAGATAGATAAGGGCAGCCAGAGAGGGAACCATTCCTTCATGCGCACTACCCGAAAAACTTCTTTCCGCTTCCTCTCCCGTTGGTCGATCTCCCTACTCTCCCACTCCTCTCGTTCTCACTCGAGCTCGTTCCAACCTGGAACTTCTCAGTAGAGTACTTCGTTCCTTACAGTCGAGACTTTCAGACCTTGCCTTCCCTCAGAGAGGTTGACTCAGATGCGATTCCATTAGTCTCTTGTTTAGCTCAGAACTCTCTAAACCTCTAACTTCGCATTCTATTCCTCTTATTTACTAGGCATGCCTGCTTCTCGTCCATTAACTATGTCAGTAGGTTGCTTGTCCTCTTCTCTTCAATCAGTCCAAGGTGCAATAGAATAAACCGTCATTCCTATCGTATTATTGCTAACAGCCAAAAAGCTCCTTCTTGCTAACAGGGCAAGGGCATTCGATGCCTACTCTTTCTATATGTCATTTGCTTTCCTTCGCCTTCGTGCAATCAGTTCATACCAGACAAGGCGGAGTTTGCTTCCTATTGAGTCAGCCTCTGGGACTTGAAGGAAGAGAAGTGGGATATCGATAAATATGAGTATGCCTTTCTCAATTCCGATTTCATGGACAGATGTCTGCTTTAAAGAATATCCCCATTAGCTCGGAGTAAGAAGGCGTACTAGCTGCCATTGAAAAAGAAGGATCGAGTTTCAGATCAAAAAGAAACTCTTTCTTACTAAAGAGTAACTGTTTACCAATCCAGCAAGGATTGAGAGAAAGACTGAGAGCTCTTTGCGGGATAAGGACAGTTAGCAAGAAGGTTTTTGCGGTAATGCCCTTGCTTCTGATCTCTCTGCTCTTGCTAGCAATGACATTCATTTGAGGAAAAACTTTCTATATTCCTCAGCTCAGTCCTTACTCGAAAGAGTAAGCAAGCACTAAAAAGAGGAAGCAAAGAGAAAATGTCATGGCAGTCAAATCTCTCTTTTGGAACAGAGCTTTAAGCCTTTAGCACATCAATAACAATAGCAGTCAAATCCTCCTTGTGAGCCCACTTCCATACTGATTTGAATAGCCCAAAATGCACCTTTCCCCGCTATCACTTTCTAGAATTGTTTCTGAGACATGCTCAGAGAGGGTTAGCCCCGGCTATCAAGATGAGCTAAATGGTCACACCAGTGTACTATGCCAAAAGGCAAATTTTTAGATCTCGGGATTGCTTCAATGGCAGAAGCCAGAATAGTTAATTCAGCGATTGCTTTTTGACATGGTAATTGGAATCTTCCCTCTTACAAGGAGGGATGGGTAGGCTCAACTCGATATGGCTAGAAAACCCTTAGGGCCACTTCTCATTATGCCTTTGGACACAAGGCTCGCCATCTACGGAGCGAGGCTTTGAGCCTTGTAGTGCTAGTTCATAGGCTTGGGGGCCAACCCCTGCGGCTAGGATTGCTCGATACTGCGCATGCTTGCCTTAGCTTAATAAACCTCAAAATAAGCATAGAGAAAGCCTTCCATTAGGGCTATGGCCTCCTTATATCTTTTTCCTAGCTTCAGAAAATGCCCAAAAAAGAAAATCCCTCGTGGACCTATATCCAAGCCCAGAGAGTACTCTTCCTTCTGCCTTACACCTCCTATGAACGAACCTGATAGGGCCACGTAAAAAAGATTCTTTACTAAGCTTAAGAATTGTGCTTGCCATCTCGACTCATTCATGCGGTCGACCTCTAATTTATGAGGGGCAAATCCCCAGTCTTCCTACCCTACCTTGGTTATTATCCGCTTTCGTGCTACCACTGAGCGGACTTTCCTATAAATAAGAAGAGAGATATGGCCCTATCGGATTGGTCTTCACCGAGTCCTCTCATTTCCGCAGTCCCAACAAGACTAGCAGTAAGGGACGCAGAGGGTGCACTTGGAGAATTCGTTCCTAAGTTAACATCACGAGCAGGGACTGCTCACCTCTGATCCGTCTGTTGGCTCCAGACCAGAATAAACCTCTGCAATCTCCGCAACTGGAGGAGAGTCATTTTATTCCACATCCTCATCCAGTTACTCAGGTTTATTCTCCTTTGGACCAAAGTCCCGGAGTCTTTCATATCTATCTCCTGGCTCTCTTCTTTTTCTGGCTCCTTTTCCCCAGGCTCTTCCTTAGCGTCGGTCTTTTGCGACTTTCCAATCAGCCCTGTTGACTCAGAGTACTCAACCTTCATTCTACGAGCCATACGCTGGTAATTGGGGTACCGTGGCTTCGGAACCCTTTTACCCGGAGGGAGCGTAGGGGTCTGCTGGCTCCGTTCACTCCCTTGGAATTCAGCGTGGCAGCGAGCACAAAGTACTGGGCTATCAGGAGATCCGGCTCCTTGGACTTGCTCAATCTATTACGAGCACTAGCCTTTTGCGGCTCTTCAGATGACGTGTCCAATACCAATTTGAACTTCGGAATCAACATGTTCACCGGCATGGTATCAGGAAATGGATCCTGATCTACCAACATCACATCTTTCTGCTTGCCTGGGAACCTGAGCCTCCCTTTCTCGATTGCATCCTGGATCACATTACGAAAAACAACCCAATTGTTAGTATTATGTCTCCAGGTCTTGTGCCACTTGCAGTCTTTTTTATCTTTCATCTCCTCGGATTAAGGATATAATTCCTCTTAGGCTATTAAGAATAGGAATTCACCCAAAGATTTTCTCTCTCAGGGATAAATGTTTTCTACTCTTACCGCGGGAAGGAAGTTCTAGGGTAAGACTAAGTAGAGTCTATAGCCCCCATAGGACCAATAGACTGAACTAGTGATATAGGAACAAGTAAGATTGTCTTTTCTTCTGGGTAAAGATGGCATTCTTCTTCCTTGATCTTCGAGGCGAGACATATGAATATGTCGAATAAGGAGGAAGTGTCTCCATTTCCGCTCATAGAACCCGGATAAAAAAGAATATACCGTCGTTTAAGGATCAAGGATGCGATGTGAGAAGCGTAGGTCGGAGTAGCAGGAGTATGCGACAAGCAGTTGCATGTTCGGTGTGGGAGATCTTCTGTAACGAGATGAATTAGAACACTTGGAATCCTCGCGGATATAGCGTGTGTGCCACGAGTGCTCTGTCTTCGAAAAGGCAGAATGCTGTTATAGAATCCGCTGTTTCGGGATAGAATCCGCTGTGTGTCCTAACCAGATGCCGTGGGGCGATAAGGGGTGCTTTATCTAAACTAGGCAGGATAACTTGGCTAACTTTCCTCTGATAGCATCTCTGAACGGCAGGTACCCTCAACCGCCGTAACGAAGGAATGAATCTATTAAGTGGGAAAGAGCCCTCGTAAGGCCTCATTCATCTCTTACCCGGCAAAGGCCTCTCTCATCCCTTGCAGCTAACTAACGGCAGCCCCTTTCTTGCTCCTGTTTACCGTATTCTTACTCTTCAACTAGAGGATTGGTTAGCCCGATTGGACAGCTTTCCTTTACTCTAATGCATATTCGACTGAGCTACCTTCAGAAGAGCTACTAGCTACTACAGGAGAGCTACTGCTACTATCAGAGGAGCTACTATAGCGGAAGAGCTACTATTCCATGAGCTAAGCCAGACGAAGGGGGATCTATTTCATAAAGAGATTAACGGATTGCCTTAGCCGCCTTATAACGCTCAGCCTCGCTCCTATCGTCTCGGAAATCTAGGATTCCTTGCTTTCGTCTTCTGGTACAAATAGCAGATGAGAGAGCCCTTTCGCATGCCTGCTATGATACAGTAAGAATGAAGTACTCTATTCGGGGAAAGACTAGATATGTCCCATACGAGACGCTATAAACTATTTGAGTCGTCTAGCTTAGCTCTTGAAGGGGGAAGCACATAATGGAATAGTAAAAAGAGTTATATATTCTATTTGATCCCCCCTGCCTTCCACTTGAAGAGAGTTCTAAGGAGTTGTAAACCCCCAAGATCCCAATTTCACAATCACCGTATAGTGATCACAGAAAGTTCGAGAGCCTCTGCAACTCCTGTAGCCGGTCGATCATCTTGCTTTTCCTCTCCTGCTCTGAAAGCCTAAAATCGCTTTCGGAACTAAGCAAGCAAGTCGAGTATAAGCATGAATTGATTGGACTTCGCTCTAGCCGAGGGAGAAGCAGAAAGCATTACTGGAGTTGATAACCGTGCATACACAAATATCCACTAACGCTCGGGCCCCATCCCATGGGTCCCTTCTCTCTTTAATGCTAGCTCTCAGAGGAAAGAGAGATCTTAGACTTCGTCACCTAGTCGCAGGACTATCACTGTTGCCCTATCGGGAAGGTTTCAGGGGAGTACCCCCTTAGTTACACTCCGGACTACCATTCTAACTCCCTCACTCAATCTAGAAATGACGTAAGCGATGTTCGAAAGCACTGGTTCCTGATCAAGTAGGAGAAAGTAGCTTAGTACTCTCGGAACCTCTCACTTCCCCTTGGATCCTCCTTATTCAGTCCGATACTGAGTGAATCTAATCTGCGTGCTAAGATAGGGAACTCTAAAACCAATTGTTCAGCCCTTAGACTTTTTAGATTTCACTCACGGAGACCAAGGAAAAAGGATCTTAGAGGCCAATGAAATGGGTAAAGAAGTAAGTTCCGGGTCCTTGATACAGAACACTTGTTATCCGTGGAAAGACCACGCTAGGGCCGAAGTGTTATAACAGGTGACCTATTTCTGTATCAGCAAAGGACCAAACTTGTCCAGTAACCATTCTGAGGGAGACTAGGCGAAAGCTACTTGATCGTCAATCAAAAGATAAGCGGATCAGTACAAGACGGCTGTCATTGATGGAAGCAAATCGCTGGCGGTTCTGCCCCAAGGGGCAGGACTTACGACACAACTTCTATCGCTAACTCCTACGGGAATCCAAAACAGCGGATTGGTATCTTTGGCTTGCTTACTAGCTCACTCACTTGCTTGCTCGGAGAGGTTATTTACTAGTTCTTCCTATACCTATAGTTGAATGATTGGTAGGTCCTCTATGTCGTCAGTTAAGTGAGTTATTCCTAGTCCCCTGTGTGCGGACTTCTTCTTGCTTTCCTGAGTGTACTAAGTTTAGAACTTCTTCTTGGTCTTAAAGTCGTAAAGGGTAGACGCTCACTGGCTGACTTCCTTGTCGCCGACGATTCTTTTGTACTTGATCCCACCAAGCAAGCAGAAGCTCCGCCCGGTATGCGAGAAGTTTTACTTCTTTTTCATGTTCTTATGTATAGCAGTTAGAGCTTTTAGTAGCTCTGGTAATAGCTATCTCTTCCTTGCCTCACTCCTGAACCTAAGCTTCCTTCCTTCTCTCACTACTTCGGGACAGGATTTCACTCCAATAGCAATAAGCTAATTGATTTAGTACGTTTAGCCTGGAACTATTAAACCTTACCCGATGACATGACTTTCGGACTGTCTTTCTTGCTTGACTACTTGAAAACTCTCCTAGGATTCGAACAACTCTTGGCGACTCTGAACTCATGGTTAGTGGCGAAGAAGAACTGGTTGGGAGCGACGGAACTTACTAATTAACTGATTGAACTTCTTTTTTAGGGGTGACAAGAATCACCAGTTGATGCGGAAGAAGCGATCAAAGCATGCTTTTGCCCAGAAATAAAAGAAGTTCACGCATTGGCAAACATACTTCCAAAGAGTAGGAAAGGGAATGTCTTTGTTGAATCTTAATTGGATAAGTAACCAAGCAGAAAATACGGAGACGAAAACAAGCATTGGAAAACTGGAGTTTCGATAAGTACTGGTACAAACCCTTTAGAGGTAGGCTTTCATGCCCTTTTGATATATGTCTTAGTTGGCATAAAATAAGTAAGAAAGCAGCCAATCAGGGAGTGCCAGCCAGTTAGATCTGATTGGAGAGGCAGAAGAAAGAAGGAACTCCGATTAAGTAAAATTTAAGGTATTCCCAGGTTCGGTTTACCTGGGGTGAGGTTGAGCGAGGGTAGCATGTAAACAAAGAGGAATTGTCTTTGGACGACAGGGAGGAGACCTAAGGGAAGGATTAATAACAGTCGACTTAGATTAGTAACAGTCTCCGGCAAAAGGGATTGGTACCTCTCAGTCAACGAGGAAGAAGCGAGAGACCCACAGAGACCACCTTGTAAGCACAACCAGAGGAAGACCTTTTCCAGCCCCATTTCTAGCCATTGGGAAAGTAATTCTCTTGAAAGCGGGGCCTTGGTGTGGTGACCCAAGTCATTCTATCATATTTTGCAGACATGACAGACTCAATAGGGTTGGGCTTGTCTCCTTTGATTTAGGTTATTCTTATATACGCCCTGAAAAGAGTCAAAAGCGAAGGTGTTTCAGTGAGCAAGAAAAAGATTCATGATTTGTGAAACATATTTTTGAAAAACTTGAATCCGTCTAGCAAGAAAGAAGACTATAGTCTCATCTCTTAATTACTTGATCAAGACGATTGAAGACCGGGCACTTAATGTCTAGATTGAGATCGAGATTAAGCTACAAGTCATGTAGGTTCACGAGAAGGGCGTTTGTTTCCTACCTCGGATGCAACTAATGCACATCTTCTTTCATGCCCCATGAGAAAAAATGGATCTCTAGAATGGGAAATCGGCTCATGCTCGGCCTATGCTCTTGGGGAAGTGTGTTGAGCATTCGACTTATCCTTATCTTCTCCCCCCCGGCATGAAGGAATGCCCGAGAATGGCAGGTATGCCCTTTCCGTTCTGGCCTGGAGGACGCCGATCAAAGAAAAGAATACACTCCTATCCTGCCTGGTGTTAATTCGGAGATTTCCGTCTAGTGGGGACCATCCATACCTCTCGAGACTTCTTCCCCTCGGATCGGAGCGCACCACGGAATGCTTTGTGAACAGCCCCCCTTAATACCGATACCTGTCAGATTCCATAGCTGATGAATCTCTTTCCCTTGATCGTCACGCAAGACGCTTTTCTGGCACAACCCCCTACCTAGTAGTTATTTGTCCTGCCGATCTTGGGTGAACTGATGACACTGATGCTCCAAGACCAAGAGTTTTCACAGCCAAAGCTATTGAAGCTGCTCCCTCCCCTTCACTTGAATTCTAGCTTTCTGCTCTTCAAGAGTAAGATTGGTTATTAGAGCTAGGAGTTGCCTTTCACAGTGAGATAGCCGACTTACTATGATTTGATGGCATTCTATCTAAGAAAGACAAAGAAAGTAGGAAGTAATGAAAGAATGGATTGAAGCCGATCTTATGAAAGATTCCCTAAGACCGATCTTAATAAAGATGGACCACTGGCCGCCTTCGGGTTAACACCTTCCTATGATATCTAGGCAATATAATGCAAAGGGCCATGGTGTGGTTTGGTTATGAAGCTCCGTCGGCGACGCGTAGATCAAATTCGCATGCACTTGGCACTTGTGGCATCTCTGAAGAAAATGGATGCAATCCCTCTCCATCGGGCAGATCGTGAAAACATCTTGGAAGGGGAGGTCTTCCACCTGCTCTTAGAACTGACAAAGCACGGCACATACTGGAATTCTTTGTCTTCTATCTGAGGGGTCACCGCGATTGATATCCATTTCTTTACTAACAAGTACTAGTACATTACATGCACCACTTTCAAAAAACGATTTGCCCCAAACCCCTTGGTATATTCAAATTACCAACTAGAGAAAGGAGAGGTTTTAGAAAACTAATCCACTAGTCTTAACCCTTCCTCCCCTATCTCTTAAAGCTTCTTCTTCAAAGGAAGCCTCCACTAGCTAAAGGAAGCTAACTGGGTTGGTTTGGCTGAACCTAGCCGCAAGACAAGACTGAGATAGAAGTGGTATCTTAAACCGACTGACCGACGGGGAAGGAGATATTAGGAGAAAGCTACTTACTAGCCACTTGCTAGGCCACGGAACCTGCTAACAAAAACAACGTTAGCTGCGTGAAGTGGAGTACGCATCTTATTTCTTTCAAGCGACCAGCCCTTATTGCGCAACTCAACTAGAGCCTTAACTCTCGCCTTATTGCGTTGCGGCATTCACTCGAGCTAGGAAGCCAGCTAGTCGTACTAACAGCTTGAAGTCGTGTCTTGAAGGCTTGCCCCCGCCCCCCAACCTAGGAACAACACTAAGACGTTTCGTTTCCATTACAGGAGGGACGTTAGAAATTCTAAGAAAGAGGAAAGCCTTAGCCTTATTTATATTTCTAAAGTAGACGATTTTCCACCTAGAATCAATTTAATAGAATCGTATTAATAATCGATTCGAGGTCCTATAGCTAGACGGCCGAGAATGAATGAGAAAAGAAGATGAAAGGTACGGCGGACTTGGATCAACTTCTTAGTCTTGGGGCTTGTCAGATTATCCTTTTCGATAGTTGCTTCAAGAAGTGTAGGGAACTACAGCCCCGTTGTTAACAGAACTACTTTCCGCTGTAATAGAATCCATCCGTATAAATTCTTTCATAATCTATTCTATTGATGACACCTGTTGTATTACTTCCGAAAAGCAAGTCCTTAGGTGTAGGTCTTTCCTTTCCTCTCGAAAGGTTAGCTAGCTCGACTTCCTGTCCAGTCTGCCTTTGAAGCCTAGTTCCCGTGTAAGTGAAATCGGTCTTAGTTGGATGAATAATCGAGTTCTTACTACGGTTAAGCAATGCTCTTCGCTGCGGGAAGAACTTGAGAATCACTTTCCTTTGCTGCTGCTAGCTCCGCCACTGGGCCGACTTAAAACGGATGCCCTAGATCCCTCTCTATCCGGGTCCTAACCCTCCGCCGGAACTCCTGTGGGCTAGAGAGATGGAACTACTGAAACAGCTCCCTCTGCTTCTGGAACTGTAAAAGGGTTGAGGTCAATCACTTTTTAGATCATGGCTTGCCACCCTTAAGATCTACCCAATATCGGATTGATTTCATACCTGGAGCAACTTTACCAAATCTGCCCCATTATGGAATGAGTCCCGCTGAGCACGAAGAACTGATCAGGCAGGTGCAAGGGCTTTTAGAGAGAGGGTTGAGAAATCTAGAACTGATCTTTCCTCACATTCTAAACGCTAGCTATATGCGTAAGACACCCAAGTAGAACTGGCAGAAGCTACGAATCGTCTTCTTTCTTAGGTGCGGAGGATCGTCAAAGACCGTTTTAATTGAATCGGCAGACACAAAGACGAAGACAGAGACGAGCTAAGATGTAAAGTAGTGGAATGAAAAAGAAAAGGATGGTAGCCCACCCAGGACAGCACATAGAGTAAGGTTGGCTCTATGCGAGAGAGGCTAAGCGCATGGACATGGAAGAGAGACTGGAAAGGAAGGAAAGCAATTGCAGCCGGGGAATGACCGATTCACTTCACTCTCTTCTACAGCATAGATCCCCAAAAGCTATGAAGCTAATCAGTCTTGCTTTGACCAAGAAAGCTGGGCTCTTGCTAGAGTAAATCTCTCTCTCTGGAATGCTATCTACCTGGAAGCAGTCAACAGTGAAGTTCCAGGCATCGACATCTCAACCAGGCTTCTTAAACTATTTCCCGTCTGACTTCTCTAAAGAAACAGATAGTTAAGTGGCATTCCTCCGTTCCAGTGGAAAGTTCCTCTTCCGTCCGGGCAAGAACGCACTGATCTGTAGTACGCCATTCTAGCCTCAGGAGACGGTGGTCAAGAGCTTGTTCGGTCGCCGCCGACAAATCAAAAGAGAAAAGGTGGTCCAACCGGGCGAGGGGAGCGGTTTGATTAAATGTCCCATCAGTGGGAATTCGCCCTCCATACACCAGTCATGAGCCGGCCTTATTAGAGCCTGTTTAAAGGCGTTCGGTATAGCGAAGATACGAAGTTTACCTACTCCCTCCTGCTTGAAGCCTAACCGTCCCAAGGGGAACTGATCAGAAAGAAGTTCACCCAATCACCCTGATTTAACCTACCGAGGCGACACCACAAGCTAAGCACCCGAGCCGAGGTTAGTCTTACTAGATCCGACTTCGAGGTCAAGTATCTGAGGAGTACAGCAAGGTGTCAAATAAAGCCACCGCTTTATTCTCCGTCACTTGCGAAGCGAACAACGCTCAAACAAGTCCTCTGATCCTGAGGTGAGGGTGCGATGCCTATCGAAATCACAATGCAAAACCGGATCCGCGTCAAATGAAAAGTGTGAAGCATTGGCCGATTCCGTTGCCGTTGTTATGACCGGTGGTCTTTTCTTTCGGACGGGAAGACATCGTGTTCCTAGTTGATTTCCCTCATCTAAATGCACTGCGCCCCACCCTTAGTCAAATAGGGGCTGGGCAGCTGTTATTAAACAGAAGAATGGCGAGAAAGAGGAAAAGAAAGGTAAGAAAGAGATAAGACAAGAGAAGAGAGAAGATCGCTTTGAGGGGGACAAGGAAGTTCTCATTTATAAAGTGAGAAGGGCTTTCTTTTTGAGCCTCGGTCAGTGCCCCTTTTCGACCAATGTTGACAAGACGAAGTAATTGCTCTTTCACCTCCTTCTGCAAAGCCAGAGGTATGTATATCCTCATTTGGAAGAGCTAATAAAGCTGTCTTCCATTCCCAGTATTCCTTCCAGTCCCAGTATTCAAATTCTGGACAAGAGGCGGCAGGAACACTTGTGGAAGAACTAGCTGATCCAACCCCCCTTTGGCCTGGCGGAGCTAGTTCTAAGGCCAAATTCAGGGCCGAAGAACCGGGCAGCCCTAAGGTTAGGTCTAGGTCCAAGATCTCAGTTTGTTGCACCAGGAACCGATTTCTCTTTAGCAAAAAACAGTTGGAACGCGGTCTCCTAGGTTTCCTCTTATCAGCCTTCTTGGAGGCATGCCAACAAGGTCTCACGATGAGCCACTCGCTTAGAGTTCGGTGCGTTAGGCCCGAAACCATTACAGTAAAGGTACGGAATCTTCTCAATCTCTCCTCCCTCCCTAGCTACTTTTCTCGCTTACTTGCCTGCTGGCTTTTAGTATGGCTTTCCTTATGGGGATTTCTTTCCTATTGCTTGTCTTCCTGGTCTTTCGACGAGTGACTCTTGATTGTGGGGCCAGGGAAGGGAAATGGACTGGAGACCAAAATCACGGGGTTGTCTGACTTCTGACATAAGAGAATAGAATATATAACTTCATCAGGATATCTTATATATTAAGCCGAAGGCGGTCAAGCAAGAGATCTAGGAAGAAGGATATATCACATATAATAAGAAGATCAGTTCCAGCTGATTTGTTTTCTCTTTATTTAGAGATGGAGGTCCACTTATACGCTATCTTTATTCTCATTATACTCGAACGTCACGTGCCAAGCGCGCAGGCAGCAAGTCAGCTAGCGCACGAATGTACTAAGTATTCGATGTCCTTCGGAGCTATAGGTGTCACTACCTACTAGCTAGGGTTTCGAGCATCATGCGACAGAAAAAAACAGTAATAACAAATTGGCTCGCCTCAAATACCATATTCATTCTTGATCTTTGGCTTTGGTGCCAGTGGAGAAAGCGGGGTACGATCTACCCTAGTTAATCTATTGAATGAGATCCTGGCTGGGAAGTATGAGTCAATCGGATGCAGGGAAGCCCAGGTTGGTAAGAAAGAACTTATTTATATATATTTATTATAGCTTTTTTTCAATTTTGGTTGTAAAAGCGTAGGTCCCTCGCTCGGAATCAATGCTTATAGCAAGACGATGGAATACACTTGCCTCTGCCCCTAAACTACTATCTTTTCTTTATCCTATATTGCTGGTTTCAACCTACCCTCTTTTTTATAAGGCAACTTGATGGGACTGGCACTGAAGAGAAGTAAACTGCCTACAAGGAAACTCCCACTGACTGGGCAGGATACGGCATTAGATCAGCACTAGCAGGAAGGGAGTAGTAAATTTCCATGGGTCAGGTTCTAGTTTCACATTCTGTTAATGAAAAGTATTCCCTCTGTATAACCCTAACCTTTAGTCTCACACTCTGTTAAGTGCCTCTCTGGTATTGGTAGAACTTCAAGCCCCCCTTCTCGTTCTGAATCCGCTGATCAGGAAGAGAGAAAGGAAGAGGTTTTTTCTTTAGAAAAAGCGGAAGCTCGTTCCTGGCCTCTTTGACAGTAGCTAGTCTGAATTCGTAACCCGCCGGCAGGAGTCGTCAGATCTTGCTCAGGCAAAGGAGCGATCGACACTCGCTCGCAAGTTTTAAGTTAAGAAGTGGTAAGCGCAAGGACAAGTTGATTCAGAAAGCGGTCAAAGTCTGGAGAAAGTGTTGTTGTTGAGTGGATCAGTTGTTTTATATCATGGGAATAATATGGTAAGGTAAGTAGATCTCTCTTCCACTATCCCCTGCAGCAGGAACCTCTTCTTTCTAGAGCCTAGGGGCACCGATTCCCAGCCTGAGAAGTTATAGCTTAAGCTTCCCCTTATCTTGTAAAAATATGAAGTCTTGGTCTTAAGTCCCAATCTGAGCAGAAGTCGAACTTTTGGGGCTCTCATTACGTACATTATGTAAAGAGCACTCGCTTTGTCTCGTGAGCTTAACCTTTTTCTCCTTTCTCATAACTTAAGGTTGAGCTCGCTTCCCAACAAGCAATCGCTCCTTGGAAGAAAGAATTACTTTAGAAGAACTTGGCCCCTTGTAAGTAAATAAGAATAATGAAAAGTAAAAGGAAGGATTATTCGACCGCACCCAGCTTCCTTTGCTCTCAAGCCTTGCTTTCAGGTGAAGTTTTAGTGAGGACTAGTTGTTTCAAACCCCTCTTCTTGTGGCCTAGGAAGAAGGGCTCCGTTGACTCGAGCTATGACAATCGAATAAAGAAGCTGCATGGTAGTTGAGTTAGTCAAGTAAAGGTTTCTCATAAACTGGTCCTAGAAGACAGACATATAAAGCCGAGCTACCTGATCGTATCCAAGACCGTACCACTCACTGCGTGGGAATCAATTTGAACGACAGAAGGACCGGGAAAAGTGTTTAAGCTCCTCAGAACGTGTTACCGCGTAGGCACCGATCCGGCTGATAAATGACAATACCGAAGGCCCAGCCGATCTTGGAAAACTCAAGAAGGAGGCATCCAGTTCGGTTGCTCCATCACTAGAGAATGTAACTGCCCTGTCTGAAAAGTAGTCCATTACGTCCATTGTTGTCTTCCTAAAGTGCCTATGTCCGGCTAAGCGAGGAAATGGGGAATCAGATGGATTGAACCTTCTTGAGTTTCGTATATCGAGTTTCTCTTCTTTCCGGTCTCATTTGCTCTTGGGGGAACCCCTGAGTCCCGTATGGAATCCTCTCCCCTGCAAAATCCTTCCCTTAAGCCTATCGTTCAGGGCCTAATGTCTTTCATCGTGGAAGGGGCAATGCTTTTCAGTCCGGTATCCTTGTAAGCCTTCGTCGCTGTCCATTCTGCTATCAGTGAATGTGCTTTGAGGTCTCTTCCCCCTTATCGTGTAAGTAAGCCGAAAGGCCTTTTCCTTTAGTGAAAAGTCTCTCCCGCTGTATATTACAGATTAAAGTGAGTGAATGTGGTTGCAGGTCTAGTCCCATTCCATTCTCCTATCCTGATCCTTTGATTGGAAAAAAGGGAAATCCGGGTCTCTGCCCATTCCCATTCCCTTGAAGCCAGGTATTCGTTTCTCGCTAGCATGAAAACAGAATCCATGGCATCAGATTCATTAGCTTCGGACGCATAGGAAGAAATTCTTCCCGTACTCTCTTTGTCAAGCCACCGGCTCCACTAAAGCAGCCAGACTTAGCTTAGCCTAGCTAGCACAGACAGAAGGTCAAGCTAAAGCGAACCCGCCCGATGATAGGACATAGGACAGACTTGAGCTCTTCTTCTTCCTTGGAACCTGCCGTACCAGAAAGATCTTATCATGGCGTATAGAATGCATCTGTTCATGAATCGGGTAGCTCATTTGGCCACGTCTTTGTGAGCTCTTCCTATTGTTTTCCTTTGTCTTTCGCTCCAAGCTGAAAGTCGAGTGTCGGGACTGGGACTAATGAGTGCTAAAGATTGTCATTGTCGCATATCCGCTGCTACTTTACACTGACTCAATCCTGTGTTTTACCGCGACACAAAATCATTATCTCAACATCTATTCGCCAACCAACCAGGTATCAATATGTATTCGGTGTGGCGTCGTGTCGAGTATGAACATGGCTTGAAGTTACCTTTAGAAAGGGTACCTTCTGTGGAAAAAGGCTCTTACCAGCCCGTCCTTTTATTCCACAATTGCAGCCGTCTTGTCTCCTTCGGAAGCTAACTCTACTCTAATAGATATAGGAAGTAGAACGGAGACTGATGTAACTGAAGGAAAGGGGATATAGGTACAATAACTTAAATTGTAGTTTGATGAAAACCCGGGATTTTTTGTCATAAATCGAATTTATTGGCCCCCCTAAAGGGCTTTTTACAGGACTAAACCATGTCTCCCGAGAGAGTTCCTTTCCTCCCAGTACATATGGCGCAAGGCGAACGTCTTGCTTCCTGCAAAAGTCTATCTTTTCTGATCTGTAATATCATCCCCCACAAGATGAAAGAGAAGGATAGGGGGGGACGCCAGAAACAGGTCACTACGGAGATGGCCCTTCGGTGACGCAGCTTGCTGGAAACCTATTTCCATCTATCGCGGCAGAACTCGATAGTTACGGCGCCGGCCTTGGCGCAGCCCGTCGGACCTGTAAAACGGGGAGGAAGAAGGTCCTTCATTTCCACGCTCGTGGGAACACGAAGAAGGTGGAAGCCCTGGCTTAGGAGACAATCGAGTACCCACCGGTACTCACTCACTATGCTTAGACGGGCTTTGCAATATAAGGAAACACACATAAAGGGAAAACGCTCGATCACAAGCAACACCAACATCTTCATCACCAAACACATCCATCCACATCAAACTCCAATTCACCATCAGGGAAGATAAATCCAGAATAGGAGAAAGAGAAAAAGGAAAAGAAAGAGAAAGGAAGAGAAAGAGAAAGGAAGAGAAAGAGAAAGAGAAAGAAAGAAAGAAAAAGAAAGAGGAAGAGGAAGAGGAAGAGGAAGAGGAAGAGATATGAAAGAGATAAGGGAAGTTGTAACCACAAAAGTTAACCAAATCAGCTAAACTACGTCACACCAGAAAAAATCAAACATGATAAGAATCATCTAAAGGCTAACTGCACCGTATCGGGCTGGGACCTAGGGGCTTCGAGGGCTTTGAAGCCTTGCCTACAGAGGAGTTCCGTTCAGAGCACACCAACCCAATATAGAACAGGAAAGGCACCATTGAGGGTGTGGGAACATGAACGAAGTGTGTTCTTGGTCACACAGTAGGTGTGGTCTAAGATAGACAGAATCACCCATCCTTGCTGTTGAACACCCATGTAAAGCATGATCCATTCCGCCTCCTCTACCGCTTATATCTCAGTCATAGAGGGACCTACAACATCGGCGCCAGCTACCTATGGAGGTATCCGGTGTTTGAGGATATTCGGGTAAAAGAGAGGTTCCATTATCTCGTCTTCGTACAATTGGATGTTGTTCTTAACAAAGAGCGAGATAAAAAGATGTTGTTTCTTATCTAAGCAATTGGTAGATAAGGTCCAAACTACATGAAGTCCATTAAAGAATTCTATCTCCTCTAACCGAAGGCCGGGGGAGACGCGGCTCGCATTTCTGTCCTCTACGAGGCAGAAATGGAGTCCGAGCCGCACCTTCACGGAACCGATCATAAGTTCCAGGTGGGGGATCGAGTGTGGTTAAAGTTGCCGAAGGAGAATAGCTTGCAGGTTAGACAGAATTCTGGTTAACCATGAGATTGTTACTCTCTTCTCCGAAGCTAGAGTTTTTACTGGTACTAATGGACTCTCTGACCATGCCCCAGTCATTATTCAGTTGAATCACTCAGTGCAGCACAGCCATAAACCTTAAAGGTTTATTAATACGCAGTCTAATCATCCCTCCTTTCTCCGAACTGTGGAGCAAGCGTGGAATATTCGGGTTGAGGGCAACTCCATGTTCCAAGTGGTCCAAAAGTTTAAAGCGGTCAAAGAGGCGCTGAAAAGTTAGAACGTTACCACCTTTGGCAAAATAGATGAAAGAATCAACGTCCTTAAAGATGAGCTGTACGAGATCCAAACCATTCTTGCGAAGGACCAAGGAAATGAGCAAGCAGCGATGGATGAAACTCGAAAACTATATGAACTTAATGCAATGCTTGACGCGGAGGAGTCTCTTATGAGACAGAAATCTCGGGTCCTGGAAAAATGGAGATAGAAAGACAAGAACTATATGAGCTGCCTTATCCGAAAGAAGAGCCCGAAAGACTTTGCGTTCCATTAAAGATGATAACGGCCGCATGGTTAATGGGGAGACTAGCATCAAGGCTTTCTCATTTCCAAAACATCTTGGGACAGATCAGATCTTGCAATGTGAACAGCAATTTTCAGTTTGAGAGAGTCCTTACTGAGGATCAGTAGCTAGGATTAATTCGACAGGTCACGGCGGATGAAATCGAGAAGGTTGTGCTGAGTTTTCACCCGGAGAAAGCCCCCGGTCCGGACGGATTCAATGCCCACTTTTGTCAGGTCTGTTGGGGAATCATCAAACATGATGTGTGCAAAGCTGTATCGAACTTCTTTCGAAGTGGAAAACTGTTAAAATGGGTCAACTCAACTTTCCTTGAGCTGATCCCTAAGGTTGATAACCCGGAGGTCTTTGAGGAGTTCAGACCTATCTCATTGTGCAACGTGCTTGTAAAGAAAATCTCAAAAATTTTGGCGAATCGGCTTAGGGAAATGCTTGATGAGTTGGTGGGTCCCCATCAGTCGGCTTTCATTAAAGGCAGGAACATCAGTGAAAACATTCTTCTGGCTCACGGGCTGGTCCGTAACTTTCATAGAGCCTGATGGCTCTCCTAAGTTTTGCGCCAAGTTAGATATTCGCAAGGCGTACGACTCCGTTCCTTGGGATGCTGTCCTCAATACCCACCCTTGAATCCTTGAAGTTTCTTGAAATTTAGGTAAGATGGATTAGATAATGTATCTCCATAGTGTCATTTGCAGTTATGATTAACGGATCTCCATCTAGCTTCTTCAGGGGGGCCGCGGTTTGAGACAGGTCTCTTAGAGCCTATCTTTTCACCCGGAAATATTCAGCCTGCTTTTTAACTTTTAACAGGGAAGTAAACAACAACCGGATCACCCATTCAAGAAGATTTCATAAACTCTATTTTTATCATATAATATATGCTGATGATGTGCTCATTTTCGCAGATAGCTCCGTGCGTAATGCGTTGGCCATCAACCAAGTGCTGAATTAGTTTTCACAGCTGGGCAGGTCTTGGGATTAATAAAGCTAAATGCTCTCTATCATTCTCGGCCACCAGTTATAGGGCGAAACGAAAAATCATTCGTACTCTTGGCTTCCGTGAGGCGCAGCTCTCTCTCAAATACTGGGGACTGCCCCTAGTATCTACCAGATTGAGACACTCCGACTGTCTCCCCCTCTTGGACAAGTTCAATCGCCGAATTAGCAATTGGAAAAGAAGGCTGCTGTCATATGCCGGAAGAATGGAGCTCATCTCCTCAGTGCTTGTAAGCCTTCACATCTATTGGTCGTCCGCTTTCAGGCTTCCGGAGAAGATCTTTAAATCCATTTCATTGAGCATTCGAGATTTCTTTTGGTCAGACCCCGAACCCACCTATAAGATCCATACGATCAGCTGGTCCAATGTAGACCGAAGGATAAAGGTGGATTGGGTTTAAGAACTATTGAGGGCTGGAATAGGACTGCCATGTTAAAGCTTTTCTGGGGAGTAGTTAATGATAATGGGTCCATTTGGACTCAATGGGTTAATTTTAGATATCTCAGGAGACATTCTATTTGGGTGGCTAATCTTCTATCCGACTGCTCTTAGTCTTGGAGGAGTGTCGGTAAGGGAAAATGTGGCTAATGCTAGAAAGTGTCAGATTTTTAATGGCGAAAGCACAAAGCTGTGGCATTGTCCGTGGCTTAGAAATGGCCCGATCAGCTACAGGTACGAGGTCACTGTTATAAGGGAAAGAGGTCTCCCGGACCATGCTCTAGTAAGCGATTTAATAATGGGCATTGGAACCTTCCTCCTAGCCGCAGAATGGCTGGACAGTGTCTAATGCAAGAGATTGCCCTGTATGAACTCCCGCAGCTCCCTGTTGAAGACAGGATCGTTTGGTCTCTCAGCCCGGATGGAAATTGAAACTCCAAAACCGCCTGGAACCTCATTAGGCAGACCTATCCTAAGGTCGACTATGCAGGCATCGTTCGGAACAAATTAAATATCCCCAAGCACAGTATTATCGCCTGGATGGCCCTCAACTCTGGGCTTTTTACAGCAGATCGAGTTAGCAGATTTTATCCCAACACCGTGACTCTTTGTGGCCTGTGCATGCTTGAAGATGAAAGTGCCGAACATCTCTGTTTTCAGTGCAGCTATGCAGGGTGGATTTGGGCTCAGCTCTGTTCTAAATGTGGATATTGATCAGCCTGCAACCAACCTTCATGATGTTTGCCGATGGATTAATTAAGATAAAAACTAAGAATTCGGCCTTTACTGGCCTGATCCTAAAGCTCTGCTTTACAGCAGTCATTTACTATGTTTGGCGTGATCAAAATTCCAGGCGCCATGAAGGGAATCCAAGCAGTAAGCAGAACGTCGTTTTGGAAAATTGTAAGGAAAGTCAAACTGAGACTGCATTCGGTTTCCTCTCAGATTAAACTGAGAGTTATGGACTCTTTTTGCACTCAGTTTTGGGGAGTGCATGGTCACCCTGCTCAGCCATCTATGTCTGAATCTGATTCTTCTTCGAACCCTCCTGAAACAAAAGTGAACACAGACGGTTCAGTAGCAATAGAGGCTGCTGCGGCTGCGAGATAGCAAGGGACTTTATCGGCCATCCTCTTTGGGCTTTCCAGAAGACGGTTGAGTGGAGAGAGATTTTGAAGGTGGAACTTTATGCAATCTGCCATACGGTGGAGATGGCTTCGCGAATGGGCATTCGGAACCTTTGGGTAGAGTCTGACTCATTATATGCAGTCAAGATGATTAACTCCCCCCCATAAGCACGAAATATGCTGCTGAGCTTCACTGAAAATGCAAGAGCCTTGCAGTCTTTTAGAGTCACCCATTGTTGGAGGGATAGAAATAGAGCCGCCGACTTTATTGCGGGATGTCGAGTTATGTCTTTAATGTATCCAAGAGACCTCCCTTAGCCCTTAATAACATTATTAGAGAGAATATGCAGGAACTGATTTATGTACGTGTATGATATATTATGTACCATTTTTTTTTCATTTTAATTTATTATTTAAATAGCTGCAAGACGGTGCAAAAAACCGAAAGCCCTTCTTTTAAGTTCCTCCCAGATACATGACTTACATACCGGGCTCAACATTCTTGGAAAACAATCGAATCGAGGGTTCAGAGGCCATTCAATCTTGTAAACTAATCGAGACCGAAATTGGAAAAAGAGATACGAACGGAGAGGAATAACCAATCGATGAAGGAACATGAAACCATTCTGTTTCAATAGAGGTACGAAAAACGGTTGGGGGCAATAAAGTAGGTGAAGTGGTTGGATTTTGCGAGCTGTTCCAACCACTGCTGGATGTGATTCCAAGAGCCGAACGAGAATGAATACCACACAGAAGAGTCAAGACCAGGCTCCCTAATGGAATGTTTAACCAATCCATTCCGGATCGACCGAATTGGTACGGAAGTTGTAACATGGGAAAACCACGGAAAACACAACTTATTTGAATAACCCGGTGACCTACCAATTGTAGAAGTAGGATCTTTGGCAAGCAATAAGCACTTAAATAATACAATTCGAGTGTACCATCTTCTTTCTCATTTCGAGGAAAAGGTGCGGGAGGAAAAGGAAACAACGGAGAGATCCGAATCAGACCTAAATGGGAATGACATGAAAAGTCTTTTTCAAAACCTAGCATTAAGGGCGTTACGACGATATACGAGAGGAATGAAGAAAAACTCGTGATTGGTGTGGAGGGGAAGATCTGTTTATGATATAGTTCAAGAAAGAGTCGTCTCATTTCCTTACTTCTTCGTTCTTTCTAATTCATTCACTTCAAGGCTGGTTCTGAACGCCGCGTAACATCATCTTCAACCAACCTCCACCGTACCGGTGCGGTCACTAAAGAATGGCTTATACACTAAACAGCTGCTTATATACGGCTTACTAAAAGACTGACTTTCATTCATTATCATTAGGCCAGCGTGAAATTAAGAAAGAGAGATGTGCCTAAGGCGGCATGCAAGCAAACTGTGCACGCTAAGAAAAAAGGAGAGATGTTCGCAATTACTACCACAAGAAAGCCGCCCCCCTACCCTATCTCTAAAGGGGCCCGTCACTTCGTTCGTACCTTCTTGGCTTAGGCTTCCAACTGAACCAATTTCATTGCCTTGTCGCCCGCCGCTAGCAGAAGCTAAGCGCTTGAAAAGCGCGCTAAAAAACGTTGCTTCTGTCAGCCTTTTCT
>CANTUT010001196.1:0-60000 GCA_947687605.1 Reutealis trisperma
TACTAATAGGAAAATTTTTTTATAATATATATATAGATATGTATATATATATACATATATATATATATATACATATATATATATATATATACATATATATATATATATATATATATATAATCATTCTTATGTTAAGGTAATAATAATAATAATAATAATAATAATAATAATAATAGTAATAATAATAATAATAATAATAATAATAATAAATCATAATTTACATAATAAAATTCAATTAATATAAACCGTTCACAATAATAATAATTATAGCGAAATTCTAAACTTCCGGTAATTTATATAATTAACAATATAATTTAGATTAATCAAACATAATATTAATATTCATATATCAAAATATAAATTCTCCAAATAACCATTATAACATTTTCATAATAATATATATATTACATTCTTCAATTATATAGACATATATAATATTTAAATAAAATTACCATTAGTAATACATATTTAAATAATATGAATATATATAATTTAATAAAATATAACTTCAATTCTTATTTTAATAAGGAAAATATTAAAAAAATACATTTTTATAAAAAAATAAGATTTTATAAAATAATTGAAAATTCAGGGTATTACAGAAAATATGAAAGAATATAATAAAATTGTTAAAAAAATTTGAAGTATAGAAATTTATATAAAAAATATGAAAGAATAAGATAAAATTGTTAAACACTATATAGTTTGGAATATTTTAGATATTTAGACTGAGTATAAATGGGTTTGGATATAAATGAATCAATCTATTTATGATACGTCACATATTAGAATATAAATAAATTGATTTGTATGATAAGTTATAACTTATTTAGTAATTTTTTTTTTGAAAGCAATTTATTTTGTAACTTGTTTATATATGAAATATGTAATACATGATATATTTTAACTTCTTGAAAATCATTAAATTTATGTTGTAATTTTTTTTTAGAAATATACTTACAATAATCAATTCAAATAAGTAACATATAAATATAAATTCATAAGAAAAATTATAAATTAATTAGATTAAGTTTACTTTACATGCTATGTATTTTAGAAATTTATATTATAATTAATTCTATATATTTTAGAAATAAAATTCATTGAATTCCTTTTATTTCTATGTAAGTCAATTATACATAAAGATTAAATATATTAATATGTTGAAATTCATAATGAAATAAATAATTATATTTCATATTTTAATAAAATTTATTTTGATATATTTAAATAGATTAAATGGGTCATATATATAATATATAGAATAAATATGTCTATATTTTTAGTTAGAAATCTTAATACGACTAATAAATAGATTGGATTAGATTTAACCATTTTAATATTATACTAATATTATAATATATATGACATAATTATTATTATAGGACACGAATTATCAGCTGGAGTCCATACACGAGAGTAAAACTTGGAAATAAATATTATTTGAATTTAATTGGTCTATAGTCAAAATAGAGACATTTCTATAATATACATGTACCATGACATTAATAATTACTCCTTCTGTTTCATTTTGTTTGGAGCATATTTTTTTCACAAATTTTAACAATGTATTAAATAGTATGCTATTTTTTCTTTTATACCTTTTATTTAATATAATCTCTACATTTTTTCTATAAATTTTATAGAAAAAAATTTAATTAATATATAAGGATAAAATAGGTATAAAAGGTAAAAAAATTATTAAAAATAGAAATGAGACATATTTTTTAAAATACTTTAAAAAAATATTTCAAATAAAATGGAATGAAAAAAAATATATCAGTATCAAACAATTGTAACCTTTCATAAAGACAAAACACTTGCCAAAATGTATGGGCCCTACTACAAGACCAAGTATAGGATTTGAAATTCGAATTTTCATAGTATTTATTTTTATGATTGAAATTTGAAAACTATTTAATTTATGAGAAAATTTTTCTTTCTCATAAATTAAATATGCTATATGTTACATTTGTATATTTTCTCATATGTTTATATGGTTTATGTTAAACTTCCATTCTCTCATTAATTTTTTTTTTAATTTTTAATTTAAAAATTTTTCAAAGTAATTTTTATGCTTTATTTATAAATATAAACTTAATAGATGTGAGACTCAAATTATAAATAATTAATTTTTCGCTAAACAAGAAAGTAGTGTGTTTGTTGATAAAAATTTTCAATAAATATAAAATTTTATAGAATTCATTTATTTCAAATGGACTCTTAATATTTATCAATTTATTATGATTTGAATATTTAATTTTTTTATTTATAAGTACATTAGAATTCCTCATTCTTAATTACCTTCAAGACTTTATGTCAACTGAACATTTATATATAAATTATTTTATTTTATAATAACTTTAATTAACAATACTTTTAATATTTATAGAATTAATTTATAATGATATAAGATTTAATTAAAATTTATTTTTTTTAATTTTCATGCAAAATAGGATATTACAAGTTCTCATCTTTGAAAACTTGATATCAATTTAATTGTTATGTACGTACGATACTTGAGTCTTGGTATTAATTTTCTAACGTGTAGATCAGAATTGTTAATTAATAACTTGTCTTTAATTTAGAAAATTGACATATCTCATTAACCACTTAAGTTGTGATACAGATTTTTCAATCTCATTTATCAAAACGTTTTTCAGTAGTGGAAGAATTAGTCATTGTTAAAAAAATATAATTGTGAGTGAATATTTGAAATCCAATTTACACTCTGAATTGGATGAATATAACTTTTAGAAAATTTTATATTTTCTAAATTAAAAAAAAAAAAGGATAATTCTCATCTCTTCACCTCTTCCATTCCTACAAGATTAGCTTTGCTAATTAATAAATTTTGAAGTATCAAATCTCTTTTCTCACTTACTCATGTATTTTTTTTTTCTTAACTAATTAGCTTTGCTTGTTTGCTCTAAATTAATATATGATATGTTGTTTTTCTCTTCTTTTTAAAGTATATAAATTAGATTTTTTATAAAAAAAAATAAGGAGAGCTCGCTCCACTCTGAGTCTAATTTTATTTTAATTTATTAAAAAAAAGGGAAAAATATAGGGTAATTATAAATCTATTAATATATATATATAGCCCGGTATTCACCGTGTATGAACAGTGAATTTTGCATTTGATTTTGGACCGTGAAATGTCCGATTCGCCCTTACTAGTTGTACATCCTTTGTCAAAACGACGCCGTTCTGCCATCAGATGTGCCAAGAAAGGGCGACGCCATTCAAACAGAACCGGCGATGACACTTCCTCATCCCTCTCACATCTGCAATCTAAACCAAAACCCTCTCTACTATTTTCTTCACCCAAAACACAGGCCCACTTCCTTCTCAGTTGGAGTTTGGCGGCGCAGCGGCGAGGAATAGCATTAGTAGTGGAGAAAATAGAGACGGCAAGAACGGTAAAAGACGTCGCTCCTCACGCCTTCGTGAAGGCCTACGCGGCCCAACTCAAACGCTCTAGCGAGGTAAGTTGCCAATTTAACACTTTCTTAAATCTCTATAATTGAATCTATACATCTTCTTTCTCTTTTAAGATCAAGTAATTAGATTATTTACAAGCTTTATTATTATTATTTTTTTAACGTTTTGTTAGTGTCTTCAGTTTATTATTATTTTTTTTTGAGTTTATTTTCAATTTTGTGAAGTTGTTTTGGTGTACTCGAAGCTTATATATGGTTAATGTTCTTTGGGATTTTGTCTGTGGAGTTATGTATTTAATTATTTAATGTTGTTTTATGATCTTTGTCTACTCAAAATGAATTTTGATCTAATTATTATTATTTTTAATTGTTTTTGCTCTTTTCCAAGTTATATCACAGCATATGTTCAATAATTTTATGATTTGCTTAATACGAAATGAAAATATGTTTTCGATGAAGTTGGTTGGTATATTCAGAATCCATATTTTGAAGTGATTTATTATTTTTGGTTGTGCTGATGATTGTTTGCATTGTGTGATTTGTTGTGGTTGCAGGAACTACTTTCTTTTATTTGCTACTGCTTACTTTTTATCCTGATTTCTTGGAAAATTTTTAAATGTCTGTTTCCCAATTGGGATGTTTGATTTGTGTACTGTGTACATTTTAAAATCATGGCAGATTTGCTGACTCTAAGGTCCTGCCTATCTTCCTTGACGTGCTTCTTCCAGCATTGAGAGCTATACTAATATTCATGCTTGCCTTCTGTGAGGTAAAATCTTTATCTTTAAATTTACAGTTATTTGTGAATGTGGTCAACATATATAAAATGAATATGACACGCTATTTATGGATCATAAGGAACATGAGATATATATGGTTGCTCATAAATGTTGTATGGTTCAAACAATAATGTTCAGCAACTAGATCTTGCATTTATGCATTTAATACTGTGAAGTTCTAGATTGGTAGAGACTCTGCTTCTAGGTTAGTAATGTATATTTTCTTATATTTGGAGACACTAATATATATATATATATATATATATACACACACACACACTGAAGTTGTGAATTATGTACTACAAATTACTGGTATAATCCATGATTTCCAATTGATGATGACCATGGGTTATTGGCAATTATCCTAATTTATCATTTTTATGTATTTATTTTATATTTTTTTTGCCAAACTATTTATTTTATATTTAATTATTAAATTTAAAAATATGAAATTTTTATAGATTTAAATATTATGTTTATATATTAAAATTTTTAGTATTGTAACTAAATAATAGAAAATTAATTTTTTAGGAAATAGTTTTTAAAAACAATAATTTTCTGCAAAACAAATGAAACTTTAATCTTAAAATTTAAAATTTAATTATATTTACTTATTTTAATTACTTAAAGAATTTTATTCCCTTAAAACATATTTTTCAATGGTAAATAATCATAGTATAATATAATTTACAGTACAATAAAATTTAAGGCTAAAATATCTTTTTTTGTGAAAAAAAAAATATAAGAACCAAAAAGTGAAAATCTATAGTAAGAGAAAATTGAAATTTTTTTAATTAATTAATCCATACTAATATTTGCCTCCAATTCATTGCTTGCAGTGGCCCCGCAATGGTACCTGAGTTTCTGTTTTCTGTTATATACCCACCAAAAACAACAAATGGAGGGTTAGGGTTTTGAGTTTTTGCTTCTCTTCTCTTCTCTTGTGAACTGTTCAACACTTTGATATGATTTCGGTAACTCAAAGATCTCATTGGATAATCCTTTTCGTCCAAATGCGGCTTCTTTGGTTTTGAAATCTTGCTCCGGTAAGCTGTATTTTTGCGTAATACAAGTTCTAGTTTTTTGAATCTTGAATTTGGCTGCCTTGTGGATATATGAATCTTGATTAAGATATTGAATCTAATTTACAAATTGGAACTTGGATTTTGTATTAGATTGGTGTACAATTAACTCAATTTTTGATCTGTATATTATAATTATTCTTTTGGGTATACAATTGCATCTTTTCCTCTGATAAAGCCCATCAGAAAGGTGAAGACTTTAGGGAACTTCACTGGTTAGGGGGACTTTCTTTTGGAAGTGAAGCTTTTCAGTAATAATTGAGGGGTTGAAGTAGGCATAGTCTCATAGTCTTTTGAGTAATTGATTCTTCAACTCTACATGTCAATGGGGGAACTGCTGACGGAATCCATCACTGTTGTCAACATTTGCTTTGGGTGTTGAGATTTGATATATGCTTAAATAGAGCTTGTATTTAGTCTGGGATTTCTTCATTTGTTTGTAATATCTTATCTGCTGGAAGTTTTGATGCTGTAATGTTGTTTTATTCCGTGGGTCCAAAACTCCAAATTCATATATCACCATGGAATGCTAGTATAGCTAGCAGAGGCGCAAACCTGCTTTCCTTCTGCTGGATATAATTTCTTTTTTTTTTAAGTTTTTCTTTCGGCGTGGGGGATATTATTGAGGAGAGAAATTGTTCATGATCAGATGGCAGCCCTAGTTGTTGTACTGGTTGCTGAAATAAATAGCTAATAGACACATAGCTTCTATTTGGCCACATAGGGTCTACTTGTCTTAATGTTAAAAGAAGAAACCACATGTTTATGATTACATTGATAGTCTAGTTAAGCTTTTCTTTCATTTCAAAAATGATGATTTTCTTGATCGGCCTCGCTAATGTTTTTCTCATTAATCTTGATGCTATCAAGTATGCTTTTAATTTCTGTGATTCGCTTTTGTGGTTGTATGACTGTGAATGGAATAATAAATCTGATCATATCACCTACTTTTCTTCCAAGTCTTTGGCACAATGGTGCTTGGCTCTTCTCCCCAAAGAGAATCATACATTTTTACACCTGAAACCCTACATATTGACTTCAGAAACTTGAACAAAATTTCAAACATGAGGAGCAAAATGTGCCTGGGATGATCCCATCGTTACGCATTAGCAGGCAAATTTAATAATTACGTGCTGAAAACCCCTACAAAACCAGGCAAATTGAATTTATAGTCATGCTCCGTTAAGCTGATGGCCTACAGTGCAGGCTGCTGACTAGCATCCCCATATGCTGCAAGCAATTGGCATTTTATCTCTCTCTTACATTTTCTAGCCCCTGTGATGGCTCATTGAGGGGTGATAACATATATGGCATTATTTCCCCCTTTCTTTTCTTGGGACCAGGGAGGGGGTTGGAGAATTTGAACACTGGGTGTACATAAAAACACTTGATGTTGCTTGTGCTTTTGCTTCTATGCTTTAGCCTTATGGCTCTATGATTGTGCCTGACCCTAGTCTCATTTTCTAATAGGTTTGTGATGGCAAGCACCTCTGGCCAACAAGTCCATTCAAATGGAAATTATAGGCGCTGGCTGGCTGAAACTTTTGATGGCCAGGAAACAACAGATGATGAGATATCAGATAATCTAGATGGAAATGATAACATAGTTCAGCCTTCTGTTCAAAATTTTCCTATAGCTTTGGAACCATTTATTGGAATGGAGTTTGAATCAGCTGAAGATGCTAGGGAATTCTATGAGATGTATGGCAGGCGTGTGGGCTTTACCATACGAAACAATCGTACACGTCGGTCCCTTAAAGATAACTCAATAATTGGTCGAGAGTTTGTATGCTCAAAAGAAGGTTTTCGCGCAGGAAAATGTACTAAGAGAGATAACAGAGAGTTTTCGACACGGCCTGCTACCAGAGAGGGATGCAATGCAATGTTAAGGATAGCTGTGAAGGATGGAGGAAAATGGGTTATTTATGGTTTCACAAAAGAACACAGCCATGAACTGAATCCTAGCAAAATACCACCTCGACGATCACATAGGATTGCATTTAATGAGGTGCGTTGCAGGATTAGTTCTTGTATGCCGCAGTTATCATCATGTGCATCTCAAGCTCTAGTGCATCTCTTTTGTTCATATTGTCTTAATGGAAAACAGATGCTCATTGCTATAGAATTATATGTGTTCATAGTTCTTGTTACGTTCTGTAAAAGATTATATTCCCATAAAAACCATATCTATTTCTGGTCTCTGTCTGCAGGATGAAAAAGATCTGAAAATCCGGGAGCTATCAACTGAACTGCATCGTGAGAAAAAGAAATCAGCTGCTTATCAAGAGCAGCTGCAGAAAGTCTTGAAATATATTGAGGAGCATACACAAAGGCTATCACTTAAGATTGAAGTGGTTGCTAACAAAGTGAGAGATTTTGAATGTGAAGAAGAGCCTGACAGTTCAGATTCTGACTAGAATTTTGTTGAAAATTTCCCATTACTACGTATAGCTGAATCTGGATTTGTTTCACAAGTCACAATCTAATTTTGAAGCTGAATCTGCTAATGGTAACTATTGTTGTGCAGTGTTTTCTTCATAATCTTGTGTGAATATCATACAAGATGCTTAACTGAAAAAGTAATTCTTGAATAGCAGAGACCTATATCTTTTGTGGAGGCCATTTTTGGGCGGCCGTTGTAATGGTAGTACATGCTCAAGTCCTACACATTTGTAGTAGCTGTGAATAACAAAGATACAGGTGTGTCTGGAATTTTGAAGACCATGTTTAGCACTGATGCTTAAATTGCTATTAAAAAAATTGATTAGAGGTCATTAAAATAGAAAATTCTTAGCTACTCTTTGTGTAACTGTCTTTTTGTACGTCAAACCAATCACTGATTGGTATTTTAAAATTTTATTACAAATATGTCCATTATTTTATCAAATGCAAAGGTGCTGGTATCCTCTGTGCACTCACCTGTTTTTAAAATGGGACTTGGTGTACTATACCAAATGTAGTTTTAAGTTAAATCACACGTGTTTTATTCATAGAAGTTTCCGAACGTCTAATACAGTAAGAGGATTAAATAAGCTGAGTCAGATTGACTATTAGCTTGATTAAGCTTGATTTGATTTTTTTTTTTCTGAGCTCGAGTTCGAGTTTGAAAATTATGTTTAAATTTGACTCACTTAAAATTTGAATCAGTTTGATAATAAATTATAATTAAGTTAAACTTGAGCTCGACTCATTGTAAAACTTGTTTATAACTTATCAAAATATTCAATCTAAATATTTATTTATAATAAAATAATTATAATGAAAATACTTCAAATTAATATAAAAGTAAAAACATACAATTAATTAAAAAGTGCACTCGTAAAATTGAGTATTATATGTATTATAAAGGTATTAATTAATAAGAAAAATATATTTTATATAATATGAAAATATTATGTTATGTTCATCAGGAATATATATATTTTAGTCAATTTAAATTAGTAAAAAGTTTATAGAAATTTTAAAATATATTTTTTAGAGTGCTAAAATAATAATAATAATAATAATAATAATAATAAAGCTGTTTACGAGCCTATTTATTAAACTATTTGCGAATTTATTAATGAGCTTATAATCGAGCTTTTTACGAATTTAATTGAGTCAAGTTTCATTTGCTTAATCTCCGCTCATTTATTCACCAAGTTTTAAAATAAAATTCAAATTTGACTCGTTTGTAAAGCCATTCAAACATGAATGAAATTCTATCAAGTTGAACACTTAACTGCTCGTCAACGATTTGATTCATTTATACTTCTCAATACATTAAACACATTCAAAGAGAAAGAAAGAAGTTAATAAATGTATACTTCAAAAAATACAAGTGGTTTTATATTTTTTTACAGTTTACACTTGGTGTGGACTTTTATCTTATACGAATTTTACTATTTCAATTTGATTAATGCGTCAAATTTAGTTTAAACTTGAAATTTCACTGGTCCCACCATGAGTGATTTTTTTTTTTGCCAAATCCATGGGTGGTTGTAATTTGTTTTGAAATATAGGACACTCGACATAAAGAAGACTGTTTCAGATTTCTGACAAATACTATTATGCTTATTATACTTACACTCGTATATATAACAAAAAAATTATTTACTCTGCCATGACATTTATAAATTAAATCAATTACACATTAATATATAATATAATTTATTAGATATATTATTTATATTAGCTGATTTTTAATTACGAATGATTAAATAAATAATCTAATCAATGTAAATACTATATTTAATAAATCAAGCCATATATTAATATATAATTTATTTAATTTACAGATAATGCGGTAAGCTTAATCTACCAAAAATTTCTATTATCTTGATAATAACAAAGCCTATAAATCTCAATACATATACGTATTGGTGGATCTTTGGGATGGAGATCAAGGTTTTTAAAAAATATTTCAAAAGTTATCTAATTTTTTTGAAAAATAATTTTCGCCCTCCCAACAATATTTTTCAAAAAATTTTAATGTCACTAAGATATATATATATATATATATATATATATATATATATATATATATACTTTCCATTCATTTAATTTATTTTTAAATTTATTTATTTAATTTTATCTAAATTATTATTTTTAATCAATAACTTTAGAGCACTCATTAAAAAAAATCCTAATAATAATAATAACAACTAAGCTTAATAGGAAAAAAAAATTGAACATGAACTTTCAATAGCACTTAAAATTTTTAAGAAAATTATCTTAATAATAACAAACCTTAATGAGAAAAAAAAAATCAAATATATACCGAATATGTTAATTGTCCACAAATTTAAAAAAAAAAAAAAAATCAATTGAGACTCAATTTGAAACTATATGCAAGTTAGGTTAAATTTGCAAGTACAATTATACTTAAATCAAATAAATTAATTTTAATTGTAATTACTAATATTAAGATGAAAAAGAACAATATTTTAATATTAATTAAATAATATTCTTTCTTTTTCTATCCCTCACATCCATTCTACATCCTTTCTTTTCTTTTTTTTCCTCTAATACTAATTTAAATAATACTTTTTTAATATTAACCATTGGAGATGCTATAATAACAATAATAATAACAGTGAAAAAAAAAAAGGAGAGAGAGAGAGAGAGGGGGGGGCTCGATTTGACTTGGTCCCTGGCCTGTATCCGGTTATTTATTACCATTTACCACATTTTCTTCTAGCTCCAGCTCTAGGACTCAGGATTCATAAGTCGACTAGCTTCTCTATTTTGTCTCAGTAAAATTTCCCCACCCAATTCTCATAACTCCTTTTTCCAGAATCTAGAGTCTATAGAGTTTCTGTGTTAAATTCCAAAGGCAACACCTTTTTTTTCATGTAATACTTGGTTTCAATGGTGAGTTCACCTCTCTTTCCCCCTTCTTGTAATCCTTTTAATGCGTGTCCATTATCAACTTCTTCGCTATTTTTCGATGAATATTTGTTGCAAGTTTGTTTTTTGATTTTTGATTATGCTGTTGATAATAGTTATTAACATATCCATATAATTACATCATAAGAAAATCTGTTGAAGATTCTTTCTTTTTGAAAATGTAATTGGTGGGAGATCAACCCATTTGACTCTTCCAAAAATTCGCTTCTTTCATTTATATGGGTTTTGAGTTTCTAGCGGGAATTTTATTTTGCCTATGAGAATTAGCAATGGGAATGGGACTGGCTTCCATGATGACTGGCACTTCAAAAGTTAGAAAATTATCCTTATAATCCTACTATGATGCTTTAAGAATTAAGTGTAATCCTGAGTTGTTTATTACCTGTATATTCATTTGTTTTGGAGGGATGATTCCTTGTGTTTTCTTTGGGGAGTTTAATCAAAGATATTTGATGTTCCACCTAATAAATCTATAAATCATTCTTGCCAAAAAGTACTGACAAACCTAGCATTTTTCCATATTTCCAGTCAGATTATACATAGTTCATCTTGATTTGTCTGGCTTAGCCTTGATTCTATGGCCTTCGTAGTGCCTATAAGCAAGGTAACAGACTGGTTGTTGTTGAGAAACATTTCTTCTTCCTTCTTCCTTTGAAGTTGGATCTAACTTAATCTGTTCTGTTCATCCTTTTTCAGAAATGATAAAAAAATGCTCCCTTGTTGATCATTGCTTTAGCACAATGCCAAACACTCATTCTTGCTCCTCTTATTTCTCATCCATAGAGATATTGTCATGATTTGATTAAATAACATTTGTTAACTCTTTTTTTTTTTTTTTTTTTTTTTTTTTTTTTTAATACTGTAATATTTTAGAAAATTTATTTTTCTATTAGATTTTTTAAATTTAATAAATATTTTGATTAAAAAAATTTCAAGCAATATTTAATTATTGCTAATTGATAAATATTATTTATTGATATTGTTTTGTTAATTTCAAATTAATTTAAGAAATTAATACCTAATTATTATTTATTTATTCAAAAATATTGTGATTTTATTATTATTGAATTTTATTAAAAATTATTATTTTTAATAATTATTGATTAAGTTAATTTAAATTTTGGTATCAATAATTATTAATTATTTTAGTGAAATATTATTATTATTTATGTTTGGGAATTATTATTTTGAATTTATGAAAATTTTTATTATTATTTTATTATAATTATTTTTTAAAAAAATAAAAAAAAAGGAATGATGATGATGATTATAAAAAAAAAAAAAGACATAATCATTATGTCTTCAAAGAAAAAGAAAAAGAAAAAGAAAAGGAGGAGACAGCAATGATGTTGTCCTTAACATTATTATTATTACGTTTTATTAAAAAAATTTGTTTTAAAGGGAAGGGGGAGTTGTCTAGTACAACAGATAGAGAGAGAGAGAGAGAGGAGGCAGAAATATGACAGCAGCAGAGGAGGAAAATAGGCAGCAAATTTTGACCGTCAGACCGCTACTTTCTGGTCATAGTTATTGTTCATGTGCCATACCATCAGAAAGAAAGATCAAGATCTTTCTAATGCTACCAAGGATGCTGCCATTCGCCACAGGACGGACCCGCACTAGTTGCCAGAACATTTGCTGGCGAGCAGCTTCTGTGCTAAATTTCTTTGACTTTTCGACTTCTATTTTCGATGATTTTGGTACCATTGGACTTCTCATTTTCCCGGATTTCATAATATATCATTTGTAATTTTTGGACTAACTTTAAATTTTGATCAAAATTTAGCGACAGATGGTAGACTGGAATACTTTTTCCGGCGATCCTCCAACGAGTAGCAGATAGCTAACAAAAATGAATTCTCATTTCAAAACAAGATTTTTGATACTATTTCCATCGAAATCTGATGTTAAATAGTTTTTGGCGAATCTCTTGTAAGTGACGACCGAATTTTTGAATCTGTTTCTAGTGATTTTTTTTTTCCAATCTTATAATGCAATAGAATTATTTGATTAAATAATAGAATAGGTTGATGTTAATTCTAAATTAAGATTATTAAGTTAATTAGTTTAGATATGTAGTACAGATATCAATAATAATTAAATTGAAAGTTTTATTGTAGGTTGTGAATATGAGATGTGTCGCATCTCAATCGGATTGCAGTGATTGATATTTATTTGGAGATATTAGAGAGGTAAGTTATGAAATATATCGATAGATGGTAACCTACTATAAATGATTTATTGAAATTCCCAGTGAATTAAATTGAATTATATTGTTTATTAATTATTATTGTTATCATTGTTATCGACCTTTGAATCCATATTATTATTCACAATTGAATTATCATTTTATTTTGTTAACCTATTATAATTGCTAAATATTATTTATTAATTATCAAAAGACCACTTGGGTCTAATTGTTTATTGATTATTAAAAGACTATTTGGGTCTAATTGTTTAATTATTTATCAAAGGACCACTTGGATCTAATTATTTATTGATTTATTAAGAGACCACTTGGGTCTAATTATTATTATTATTTCTACTGAGCTATTGATCGAGTCATTGACCACGTGTGTAACATAACAGCTTACTAATGGGGGATATACTATTAGGCCGTATGCACTAGTGACCCAACTAATAGAGTCAAATATGTCAGTGTCTTATCTAGAGAGGGTTAAGTACTCTAGGCATATGCTCGGCCAAGCATACGTAATGAAAAGGGTAAAGTTATTGTCCTAATTGATAAGTTATGATATGATTGATTAGTTCTGTCTATTTGGTGCTATTTCTTCTAGGCACATATATGTTATTGTTTCTAAACCCATTTTATTATATATGTTCAATGTTCAGCCCCTAAATATGATTATATTTCATAATTTATTGAGTTGAAGGCTCACCCCTCTTCATTGTAGATTTTTCATATACTAGAGTAGTGGAGGCTAAATATAGAGAAGATTAAGCTCTTGTATTTCTTTCCTTTACAAGAAGCTATTTATGTAATAATTTAAATTGCTTATTGTGTTTTAGTATATTATTGCTCTAAGTACTCCGTAGTAGTTAAAAGTGATTTGGAGATATTAATTTTTTTACTTCAATTATTATGGAATATATGCATGTATTGGAATTAATATTAAGTTGATTCAGGGAGTTTATGGATATTATTGGGTTCTACGAGTGTATGGTAGTCTTAAACTTATCCTTGCCCTAAGACCGTCGCATCTTCAAGAAATCGGGATGTGACAGAGGTGGTATGAGAGCATAGGTTTACAACTATAGAAATATTGTAAACTAAGTAAATGTATAATTAAGAAAAAACTACGGAGTTTAGAATTTCATCGCGTCATTGTTATGTCTTCTTTAGATATAGATCTATGTATATCATTATGAATTTGTGTTGCCTTATTTCTTATCAGTTAAGGATAAGCCGCCCCATCGTGGTCAAGACTGTGGTCGTGGATGTGGTTGACCTAGAAAAGTTATTCCTCCAGAAGAAGGTTTTGTTAGTTGAGCAAATGATAATACAGTTCCTTCGTCTGCACCTCCAGTTGATGTGGCTATAGTAGCACAGAAGTTAGAGCAACTCAAGAGGAATTATGAGATGTTGGTTGAGTTAATTACTCAACAGAGATAACAACCTGTTCCTCCAGTTCCTATTGCTCCAGTTGATCCTCCAGTGGCCCTACCCCAGCCACCAGATGTTCCTCTGGCAGAAGAAATAAGTTATGAAAGATTCCTAAAACTGAAGCCTTTAGAGTACAAGGGTGATGTGGATCCTACGAATTTCTTAGAAGAAATGGAAGATAAGGCCTAGATTATGAAGATTTCATATCAAAGAGTAGTGGAATTCACTAGGTACTTAATGAAAGAAGATGCCAAGGAATGGTTTAAGAGGAGAATAGCCGGAATATTTAGGAATAATGAAGGGATTACCTGGGAGCAGTTTAAGGAGAAGGTGATGAATGAATTCCTACTGGAAAGTGTAAGGAAGGCTACAATTGTGGAATTTGAAATATTAATATAGGCCCCAAACATGTCTATTTCTGATTATCCCAAGAAATTTCGTCAATTGAGCAAGTATGCTCCAGCTCTAGTACCTAATGAAAATGTTAGAATTCAGTGCTTTCGGGGAGGATTAATTGCACCTTTATTTAAAGTTTTAGCTGCTTATGAATTTGACTCTTTCCCCAAAGTAGTCGATGAAGCAAAGATGATTGAGAATAGAGAAGTGGAAGTAAAGACGATTAGAGAGCAGAAAAAGAAAGCTAGGTTTGGAAGTTCCTCCAAACAAGGCAGAGATGATAGTGGAGTGAAGAACATGGATATATCCCTACAGTCATCAGGTAACTTCAGAAGTCATTAAGGGAGATCTCAAGTGAGACAAAATCCTACCAGATTAACTTCTTAGATGAGTTACAGTGTAGCCAATACCACTCCATCTAGAGTTTCCTTTCCCTTGTATCCTACTTGTGGGAAGAAACATAAGGGCCAATGCTATGTAGGGATGGGCATTTGTTTTGGTTGCAAATAGTCAGGGCATTTTGTGAAAGATTATCGACGGGGATCTACAGTTAGACCACAAACTTCTCAGTCCATAGTTTAGATGGAGAGATTCAGAAACAGTGGAATGCCGACAGACAGAGGAAATGGTGGTAGAGGCATCAAGATAGATAGAAGTTTAGGACAAGCTTATGGATAGATTTCTAGTCAAGCTCCTATAGGAAGAGGCAAAGGAAAAGTATTTGCTTTGACACAATCGGAAGCACATGCCTCTAACACTGTGGTTACAGGTATTCTCCCTATCTAAACCTTGGATGCACAGGTACTGTTTGATTATGGAGCTACTTATTTTTTTATTTCTTTATGTTTTGCTAAGAAATTATCTGTGGCATGCAAATTGTTAGAAAATCCATTGGTTGTGTCTACACCTTTGGAAGGAGAAATAGAAGTTCAAAATATTTTTTCTTCTTGTATAGTGAGAATTGATGATAGAGATCTAGAAGTTAATTTGATAGAACTACCTGTGTTAGAGTTTGATGTAATCTTGGGCATGGATTGGTTATCCAAGGATTTTGCTACTGTCACAGCCCAACTTAGGGAACTATGATGATCCTAGGATACGGAAAAACATAAGGTCACTCATATCCGTAGAATCCTTAACTTATGTAAAATTACTTATGAAATACCCATATCTTATTCAATTAAGTAACAAATTATAAAATTTGTGAAATAGGCCTATAAACTTCTTACATCTTAAAAACAATTCTTATAAACCAAAGTTAAAGGAAAACATTTGAAAATAACCCAACGAAACAAAAGTTCAGATAATCCCAAACTTAGTCACAAAACATCAATTTCCAATCAATTCTCAAGTGCTTTGCTTATTATCCCTGGAGCATTAAACTGAAGTTCATTATGCATATGGATGAAGAAGACTTTACTATCTTTTAGGCAAAGCAACCACTCAAGTGGAGGAACAGGCTTGAGTTTATTTACCTTGATCAATCTTGCCATCCTGAAATATATAAACATAGAAAAGGGTGAGTAGAAGACTTAGTGAGAGTAGATGCACAATAGGGTATGTGAGAAAATAAACATAGGCACAATAACATAACTTGGTTGTAAAAATGAGGAATAAACAATAAGGTAGCAGAAACAACTTATAACTTATATTAACTTAGGAGTAGGGGCTATTGCCTTCTCTACTCAACTTATAGCATAAGATTGATCAGGTCCATGGCTAGAAATATTGGACCCTTATTATTTGAGATTTGGATACTTTGCCCTATCCATGGGCATACCCTGTGCACAAATCCAATATTCACCCCACATTGAGAAGGGGTGTTTCTGTAGGCTTGGAAAAATAAGCAATAACATATGCATAGCAAGAGTTTAACTTATATTAGGACTCTTTTGAAAGAATCCTACTTAGCTTGAAAGACTTGGTTTAAGGTTCACAATGTCATTACAAGTCATAATATAGCTTAACATGAGTTTTGGATTCAAACAATCAACTTAAGAAAGAGTCTTACTTAATGTGGGACTCTTGAGCAAACATAGCTTATGAAATCAAAATCAATCAATGGGCATAGAATCATGAAGAAAATCATTAAATCTCAAAGAAATCATTTTATATTTGCAAAGAAATAAGAGTGTGCATTACAACTCATCTCAAACTCATGTGCTCCTAATTAACCGAGCTAAGTGGACCGCAGGGTTTGAACCTCTTTAACCTCTACAACATAAATCAAATAGTTCTTATTTAATTCATATATTCTATAACTTATCATGTTTATGTATATTCTTACTTAACTTAAGTGGTTGACTTGAACTAGAACTCCTAGTCCCACTATGAATCTTTGGTCAAATAAGGTCAACCTTTAATATTTTTTCTTATTTTGACCTTTAATCTTGATGATTAATGTTTTAATATTATTTTAATATATTTATAATATGTTTTAATTTATCTTAGATCATAGTCAAATTTTTAACTTTGACTTCTTAAGGTTAACCCTATACTAAAGGTACCCCCTAATGGAAGTCTTAATATTTGACTTGATCATATTACTTAACTTCATAAATTCTTAATTTATTTATTTAATTTTATAATTATATCCTTAATTTGATGTTTATATTTAATTTAATTAGAAACCTAATTCTTAGGTCTAGAGTTCACCCCTCAAAAGATTTCAACTCACCCATCCTTCGATTGCTTTTTTTCTTACTATCAATTTCAAATTTTATTGTTTAATTATTTAATTAATTTATTTAATTACATAATTTTATTAAAACTAAGCTTAATTAACTTTAATTGGAAAGTCCCTAATTTTAAATTGTTCATAAAGGTTTTAAGAACATTTTTGAAATTCCACTTTGGATTTCTTAACGATTCGAACTTGGATTTTATTTCCAATAATTTCTATGTTCTATTGGCTCTAAACTCAATCAAATTTTACTTTAAAATTAAATTATAGAACTTGGGAATTAATTTCCTCTTTTGGCTGAATGGTTCATGCGTAAAATTTTATTTTTTTTTCAATTAATTATGTTCTTCACTAGCAATCATACTTTTGTTTGCAATTAACTTCCTTTTACATTCCTAGGGATAATTCTTTTCTTAATTCAACAAATACACATCCCATTCTACTAATTAAACTAATCTAACACCACATTGCTATAATTTTTATACACATTTAATTGCTATAAAAAAATAAAATGAAAATTAAATTGAAAAAATGATTCTTCTCACCTTAATTCACAAAGGTAATCCAATCCCCTTCTACTAGCCTTAGACAAACCTTCCAAGATTGAACAACAACAATTTTAATTTTTCTTTTAAAAATAGTTTCTATAATAATCAGCCCATAAAAATTAACAAGATTTAATTTAGATAAATTTTACCTTGCAAAAACTTTAATTCCTTGTTGTTAAGTCTTGAATTTGTTTGAGAGAAAAAGAAGAAGAAGAAAATTTATTTGTTGTTGTTTTTTTTTTCTTTTTGGAAAGTGGAAAAACGTGTACAGCAGTTGAGAATCGTCCAGGGGGGTGGGGTGCACTGCTGCTGATGGGTTAAATGCATTAGGGTTTTTTTTTCCTTTTTCTTTTAATTAATATTGCATAAAAAAAAATCAATTTTTAGGTTTCGGTGCAATTTTCACATGTTTCTGTTGAGAATTTGAAAAAATGTTCAACTGGACTTTGGTTTCAAATATATTAACTTTTATTTAGTGTATTTATTTTACAACTTTGATCAAATGACCAAAATACCCCTGATCAGTGGCAGTTATTAGGGTTATTTTTGGTATTTTCGTGATGACTTTTCCGTTTCTTATTCTTTTACATTTAAACAAAAAGTATTGTGTTTTATGAAATATTTGGGACCTATTTTTAGTATTTTCTTAATTTTTAACTGAGATACCCCTGATCCACTGTCTTAAGGTTAAAATGACCAAAATACCCCTATAGTCAAAATATCTCCTATTACTATTCCAACTTAGTCCCTACATTATTAAACACCCTAAAACATATTTTAAATATAAAATAAGTCACATCATATCATACTTAATGCACGTTAGGTCCTTTAATTGTTATCTTTAAGCGGGGTATTATAGCTACCATAGATTGTCATGATAAGAAGATAGTGTTTAGACTTCCTGTAGAAAAAGAATTTGAATATCAAGGAGAATAGAGTGAAGCACCGTACAATCTAATCTCTGCTATAGGAGCGAGAAGATTGTTAAGAAAAGGATGCGAAGTGTATTTGGCTTTTATCAGAAATACTGAAGTAGAAGTAAAGGAGATAAAACATATTCTTATTGTTAATGAATTCTCATATGTGTTTCTTGAGGAATTGCTAGGTTTGCCACCTAAAAGGGAGATCGAATTCAATATTGAAGTGTTACTAAGAACTAATATGATCTTTATACCTTCTTATATTATGGCACCAACTGAATTGAAGGAGCTAAAGATGTAGTTGCAAGATTTGCTTGACAAGGGTTTTATTTGTTCAAGCAGTTCACCTTAGGGTGCACCGGTTTTGTTTATAAAGAAGAAAGATGGGTCTTTATGATTATGTATTGATTATCAGTAACTCAACAAAGTCACTATTCAAAATGAATATCCATTACCCCAAATAGATTATTTATTTGATCAGCTAAAAGGAGCAAGTCATTTCTCAAAAATAGATTTGAGATCGGGATATCACCAGTTGAGAATTAGGAAGGAGGTATGAACACTATGAATTCTTAGTGTTGCCTTTTGGGTTAACGAATGCACCGGCTGCTTTTATTGATTTAATGAATCGAATCTTTAAATCCTTCTTGGATAGATTTGTCATCCTATTCATTGATTATATTCTGGCATATTCAAGGAGTAGAGAAGAGCATGAAGAGCACCTCCGTATAGTATTGCAAACCCTAAGAGAACTTCGACTATATGCCAAGATCTCCAAGTGTGAATTTTAGCTAAATAGTGTATGTTACTTGGGACATGTGGTTAGCAAAGCAGGACTTCAAGTGGACCCAAAGAAGGTAAAAGCAATTCTCAAGTGGCCTAGACCTACCAATGTAAAGTCAGAAGTTTCTTAGGTCTAGCAGGCTACTATAAGAGATTTATTAAAGACTTCTCCAAAGTAACAACACTATTGACCAGACTTAATCAGAAACAAGTAAAGTATCAGTGGTCAATGCTTGTGAGGGAAGTTTTCAGAAACTTAAGACTTGCCTCATTACTGCATCGGTGTTAGCATTGCCATTTGGTTATGGAGGATATGTAGTCTATTGTGATGCCTGACGAATAGGACTAGGTTGTGTTTTGATGCAACATGGCTAGGTAATAGCCTACGCTTCTAGACAATTAAGGAAGCATGAGCTAAATTACCTAACCCATGATTTGGAGATGGCTGCAATAGTGTTTGCTTTGAAAATATGGAGACATTACCTTTATAGGGAGAAATGTGAGATTTATATAGATCACAAAAATCTGAAGTATATCTTTCCGCAAAAAAGATCTAAACGTTAGATAAAGGAGATGGATGGAATTGCTTAAGGACTATGATTGTGAGATCCTGTATCATTCAGGTAAAGCAAATGTGGTAGCAGATGCCTTAAGTCAAAAGTCATCAGGAAGTTAGACTCATATTCATGTGCACCGAAGATCATTAGTGAAAGAAATGCAAAGCTTGTATGATCAAGGTGTTCGATTTGAAGTGTCAGATTCTAAAATACTGTTGGCTCAATTTCAAATTAAACCACTATTAATTGATCATATTAAAGCTGTGCAAGACAGAGATCCTCAGATAGTGAAGTTGAAGAATGATGTGGAAGCAGAGAAGGCTCTAGGGATTTACTATTATTGATAGAGTATTGAGATGTGGCACTCGATTGTGTGTTCCTACAATTGATGAATTATGGGAACAAATAATGAAAGAGGCTCATTATGCAACTTACAATGTACACCCGAGTGCAATTAAAATGTATCATGATGTGAAGAGTTCTTATTGGTGGAGCGGAAAGTGGCAAAATCCTTAACCTAACAACAATTTAAGTTTGAACACCAGAAACCTTTTGGGTTGCTTCAATAATTGCCACTGCTAGAATAGAAATAGGAAAGAATCACTATGGACTTTGTGGTTAGTTTGCCAAGGACATCGAGTGGGTATGACTCCATATAGGTAATCGTGGATCGACTGATCAAGTCAGCTCACTTTCTGCCAGTTAAAACTACTTACTCAGCTTCTCAGTATGCTCAAGTATATATTGATGAAATAGTACGACTTCCTGGAGTTTTAGTTTCTATCATCTCAGATAGAGGAGCACAATTTACATCAAGATTCTAGCCAAAGTTACATGAGTCATAGGCACTCAGTTGAACTTCAGTATAGCTCTTCACCCTCAGATAGATGGCCAATAAAAAAGGACCATTCAAACTCTAGAAGATATGCTGAGAATGTGTATTTTAGACTTTGGAGGTAACTGGGATAAGCATTTATCTTTGATTGAATTTGCTTATAACAACAGTTATCACAGTTCAATCAAGATGGCTCCTTATAAAGCATTGTATAGGAGAAAATGCAGATCTCTTATACGTTGGGATGAAATTGGTGAGAAGTTCATTGAAGGACCTGAATTGATTCAGTATCCTTTAGAGAAGATACCTCTCATAAAGGAAAGATTGAAGACAACATTTAGTTGTCAAAAGAGTTACGTTGATCCAAAGAGGAGAGATTTGCAGTTTACTATCGGTGATTATTTTTTCTTGAAGATCTCACCAATGAAGGGTGTCATCAGATTTGGCAAAAAAGGTAAATTGTCTCCTAGATACATTGGTCCTTTTGAGATTTTGGATCGAGTGGGAGAAGTTTCTTATCGATTAGCATTACCACCTAGTCTGGATAATGTTCATCCTGTGTTTCATGTTTCGATGCTTCGTAAGTATGTTCTAGATCCGTCTCATATTCTGCAATCTCAATAGTTAGCTATTAAGCAAGATTTTTCTTATGAGAAAGTCCCTGTAGCTATTGTTGATAGATTAGTTAAGAAGCTTTGTAATAAGGAGATCCTTATGGTTAAGGTTTTGTGGTGAAATCAATCTATGGAAGAGTGTACTTAGGAGAGTGAGTAGAGTATGCAAGAGAGATACCCCTTTCTATTTTTAACTGTTTGAAATAATATTGTATTTAAAAGTATAGAATTATTGATATTTCAATTACTATTTTCAATTATTGAATGACTACCCTATTAAAAAAATTCGAGGACGAATTTTCTTAATAGAGAAGATTGTAATATTTTAGAAAATTTATTTTTCTTTTAGATTTTTTAAATTTAATAAATATTTTGATTGGAAAAATTTCAAGCAATATTTAATTATTGCTAATTGATAAATATAATTTATTGGTATTATTTTGTTAATTTCAAATTAATTTAAGAAATTAACGCCTAGTTATTATTTATTTATTCAAAAATATTGTGATTTTATTATTATTAAATTTTACTAAAGATTATTATTTTTAATAATTATTGATTAAGTTAATTTAAATTTTGGTATCAATAATTATTAATTATTTTAGTGAAATATTATTATTATTAATCTTTGGGAATTATTATTTTGAATTTATGAAAATTTTTATTATTATTTTATTGTAATTATTATTAAAAAAAATGAAATGATGATGATGATTATAAAAAAAAAAAAAAAGGACACAATTATTATGTTCCCAATGGAAAGAAAAAGAAAAGGAAAAAGAAAAAAAAAAAAGGAGACAGTAATGATGCTGTCCCCAACATCATCATCATCATTATTATTATTATATTTTAAAAAAATTATTTTAAAGGGGAGGGGGAGTTGTTGGGCACAGCAGATAGAGAGAGAGAGAGAGGAGGCAGAAATATGACAGCAGCAGAGGAGAAAAACAAGCAGCAACTTCGACTGCCAGACTACCACCTTCCGGTTGTAGTTACTATTCATGCGCCATACCATTAGAAAGAAGAGATCGAGATCTTTCCAACACTGCCAGGAAGGCTGCCATCTGCCACAGGATGGAGTCGCACTCATTGCCAGAATGTTTATCGACTAGCAGCTTCTAAGCTAAATTTTGTCGACTTTCTGACCTATGTTTTCGATGATTTTGGTACCGTTGGACTCCTCATTTTTTCAGCTTTCATTTGGTATATCATTTGTAATTTTTGGAGTAACTTTAAATTTTGTTTGGAATCTGGCGACAGATAGCAGACTAGAGCAGTTTTTCTGGTGATCCTTCAACGAGCAGTAGATTGTTAGCAAAAATGAATTCTCATTTCAAAACAAGATTTTTGATACTATTTCATTGAAATCTAATGTTAAATAGTTTTCCGGCGAATCTTCGGTAAGCAACGACCAAATTTCCGAATATGTTTCTAGTGATTTTTTGTTTCTAATCTTAGAATGTAATAGAATTATTTGATTAAGTAATAGAATAGGTTGATATTGATTCTAAACTAAGATTATTAAGTTAATTAGTTTAGATCTGTAGTACAGAGATCGATAATAATTAAATTGGAAGTTTTATTGTAGGTTGTGAATATGAAATTTGTTGTATCTCAATCAGATTGTAGTGATTGATATTTATTTGGATATATTAGAGAGGTAAGTTATGAAATATATCGATACATGGTAACCTATCATAAATGATTTATTAAAATTCCCAGTGAATTAAATTGAATTATATTGTTTATTGATTATTATTGTTATCATTGTTATCGACCTTTGAATTCATATTATTATTTACCATTGATGTCACACTACGATTTCTCAAAGATGTGACGGTCCTAGGGTAAGGGTAAGTTTAAGATTACCATATACCTGTAGAACCTAATAACATCAATAAACTCCCTGAATCAACTTAAAATCAATTCCAATATATACATATATTCCATTATAATTCAACTAACAAAATAAATATCTCCAAATCACTTTTAACTATTATGGAGTACTTAGAGTAATAACATACTGAAACATAATAAGCAATTTAAATTATTACATAAATAGCTTCTTGTAGGGTAAAGGAATACAAAAACTTAATCTTCTCTATATCTAGCTTCTTCTACTTTAGTACCTAAAAAAATCCACAATGAAAAGGAGTGAGCCTTCAACTTAGTAAATTATGAAATACAACCATATGTAGGGGCTGAACAATGAACATATATAACAAAATGGGTTTAGAAATAATAACATATATGTGCCTAGAAGAAATGACACCAAAAAGACAACCAACCAATCATATCATATCATAACTTATCAATTAAGGCAGTAACTTTTCCCTTTTCATTATGTATGCTTGGCCGAGCATACGCCTAGAGTAAATAACCCTCTCTAGGTAGGATACTGACATTTTTTACTCTATCAGTTGGTTCACCAATGCACACTGCCTAATGGTATATCTCCCATTAGTAAGGCATTTTGTCACACATATGATCAATAGCTCGGTCAATAGCTTGGTAGGAACAATATAATAATTAGACCCAAATGATCTCTCGATAAATCAATAAACAATTAGACTCAAGTGGTTCTCTGATAATTAATAAACAATTAGACCTAAATGGTTTTTTAATAATCAATAAATAATATTTAGCAATTATAATAGATTAACAAAATAAAATGATAATTCCATGGTGAATAATAATATGGATTCAAAGGTCAATAATAATAACAACAATAATAATCAATAAACAATATAATTCAATTTAATTTAATGGGAATTTCAATAAATCATTTATGCTAGGTTACCATGTATTGATATATTTCATAACTTACCTCTCTAAGCAATATCTCCAAATAAATACTAATCGCTGCAATCCCGATTGAGATGTAATAAATCTCATATTCACAACTTACAATAAAACTTCCAATTTAATTATTATCGATCTCTGTACTGTAGATTTAAATTAACTAACTTAATAATCTTAATTTAAAATCAACATCAATCTATTATATTACTTAATCAAATAATTCTATTACATTCTAAGATCAGAATAATCACTAGAAATATATTCAAAAAATCGGTCGTCGCTTACTGGAGATTTGCTGGAAAACTGTTTAACATCAGATTTTGATGAAAATAACATCAAAAATCTTGTTTTGAAATGAGAATTCAGTTTTGCTAGCTATCTGCTACTCATTGGAGGATCGCCGGAAAAATTGTTTCAATCTGCCGTCTGTCGCCATATTTTGACTAAAATTTCAAGTTAGTCCAAAAATTATACATAATATACTAAATGAAATCTGGGAAAATGAGGAGTCTAATGGTACCAAAATCATTGAAAATTTGACAAAAATTAGCTCATAAATTGTTGGTTGGCAAACGTTCTGGCTGCAAGTGTGGGTTAGTCTGGTGGCAGATAGAGGTGATCTAGGTGTCGTTGGAAAGATCTCGATTTTCTCTTTTTGATGGTATGGTGCATGTACTGTTCTGATCACCGAAAAGTGGTGTTATGGGTGGCAGAAGCTACTGCCCTGTCTCCTCTTCTTCTGCTTTTGTTTTCTGTTAGAATCTCTCTCTCTCTCTCTACTGTCACTGGAAAACAACTACACCTTCCCCTTTTAATTTTTTTTATAATGATAATAAAATATAATTATCATAATAATAATGATAATGATAATGATGATGATGGTGATGATGTTGGGGACAACATTATTGCTATCTCCTCATTTTCTTTTTCTTTTTCTTTCCGTTGGGGACATAATGATTATGTCCTTTTTTTTTTTTTTTTTTTTTAATAATCATCATCATCATTTCATTTTTTTAAATAATAATTATAATAAAAAAATAATAATAATTTTCATAAATTCAAAATAATAATTCTCAAAGATTAATAATAATAATATTTCACTAAAATAATTAATAATTATTGATACCAAAATTTAAATTAACCTAATTAATAATTATTAAAAAATAATAATTTTTAATAAAATTCAATAATAATAAAATCACAATATTTTTGAATAAATAAATAATAACTAGGTCTTAATTTCTTAAATTAATTTGAAATTAACAAAACAATACTAATAAATAATATTTATCAATTAGCAATAATTAAATATTGCTTGAAATTTTTCTAATCAAAATATTTATTAAATTTAAATAAATAAATACTCCAAAATCTAATAGAAAAATAAATTTTCTAAAATATTACAATCTTCCTCCTTAAGAAAATTCATCCTCTAATTTTTTTAATAGGGTAGTCAATCAATAATTGAAAACAGAAATTGAAATATCAATAATTCAATACTTTTAAATACAATATTACTTCAAACAATTGAAAACAAAAAGGGGTACTTCTCTAACATACTTTGCTCACTCTCCCAAGTACCCTCTTCCATAGATCGATTTCGCCACAAAATCTTAACCATAGGGATCTCCTTATTACGAACTTCTTAACTAATCTATCAATAATAGCTACAAGGACTTTCTCATAAGACAAATCCTATTTAATAGCTAACTATTGAGATTGCAAAACATGAGATGGATCTGGAACATATCTACAAAGTTTCGAAATATGAAACACAGGATGAACATTTTGTAGACTAGGTGGTAATGCCAGCCAATAAAAAACATCTGCCACTCGATCCAGAATCTCAAAAGGACCAATGTATTGTGGAGACAATTTTTCTTTCTTACCAAATCTCATAACACCCTTCATTGGTGAGATCTTTAAGAAAATATGATCATTGATAGCAAACTGTAAATCTCTCCTCTTTGGATCGATGTAACTCTTTTGACGACTGAACATTGTCTTTAATCTTTCTTTTATGAGAGGTATCTTCTCTGAAGAATATTGAATCAAGTCGGGTCCTTTAATGAACTTTTCACCAATTTCATCCCAACTTAGGAGATCTACATTTTCTCCCATACAAAGCTTCATAAGGAGCCATCTTGATTGAATTGTGATAACTATTATTATAAGCAAATTCAATTAAAAGTAAATGCTTATCCCAGTTCCCTCCAAAGTCTAGAATACACATTCTCAGCATAGCTTCTAGAGTTTGAATGGTTCTGATTGGCCATTTGTTTGAGGATGAAAAGCTATACTGAAGTTTAACTGAGTGCCTAGTGACTCATAACTTTTGCTAGAATCTTGATATAAATTATGCTCTTTTATCTGAAATAATAGAGATTGGAACCCTATGAAGTCATACAATCTCATCAATATATACTTAATCATATTGAGAAGCTGAGTAAGTGGTCTTAATTGGCAAAAAGTGAGTTGACTTGATCAACTAATCCATAATTACCCATATGGAGTCATACCCACTCGATGTCCTAGGCAAATCAACCACAAAGTCCATAGTGATTCTTTCCTATTTCTATTCTAGCAGTGGTAATTATTGAAGCAACTCAGAAAGTTTCTGGTGTTCAAACTTAAATTGCTGATAGTTTAAGCATCTTGCCACATATTCTGCTATATCTCTCTTCATTCCGCTCCACCAATAAGAACTCTTCACATCATGATGCATTTTAGTTGCACCTAGGTGTACATTGTAAGTTGCATAATGAGCCTCTTTCATGATTTGTTCTTGTAATTCATTAAATGTAGGAACATATAATCGAGTGCCACATCTCAGCACTCCATCAACAATAGTAAATCCTGGAGCCTTCTTTGCTTCCACATCATTCTTCAATTTTACCATTTAAAGATCTCTGTCTTAAGCTTTTTAATATGATCAATCAATAGTGGTTTGATTTGAAAGTGAGCCAGCAATATTGTAGAGTCTGACACTTCCAATTGAACACCTTAATCATACAAGCTTTGCATTTCTTTCACCCATGATCTTCGATGCATATGAATGTGAGCTAGACTTCCTAATAACTTTCGACTTAGGGCATCTGCTACCACATTTGCTTTACTTGGATGATACAGGATCTCACAATCATAATCCTTAAGCAATTCCATCCATCTCCTTTGCTTAAGATTTATATCATTTTGCTGAAAGAAATACTTAAGACTTTTGTAATCTGTATAAATCCCACATTTCTCCACATAGAGGTAGTGTCTCCATATTTTCAAGGCAAACACTATTGAGCCATCTCCAAGTCATGGGTTGGGTAATTTAGTTCATGCTTCCTTAACTATCTAGAAGCGTAGGCTATTACCTTGCCATGTTGCATTAGAACACAACCTAGTCCTATTCGCGAGGCATCACAATAGACTATACACTCTCTTTTACTAGATGGTAATGCCAACACCGGTGCAGTAGTGAGGCAAGTCTTAGTTTTCTTAAAACTTCCCTCACAATTATCTTACCACTGATACTTTACTTGTTTCTGAGTAAGTCTGGTCAACGGTGCTACTACTTTGTAGAAGTCTTTAATAAATATCTAATAGTAGCCTATTAGACCTAAGAAACTTTTGACTTCTGTTACATTGGTAGGTCTAGGCCACTTGAGAATTGCTTCTACCTTCTTTGGGTCCACTTGAAGTCCTGCCTTGCTGACCACATGTCCTAAGAAACATACACTATTCATCCAAAATTCACACTTGGAGAGCTTGGCATATAGTCGCTGTTCTCGTAGGGTTTGCAATACTATCCGAAGGTGTTCTTCTCTACTCTTTGAATACACCAAAATATCATCAATGAATACGAAGACAAATCTATCTAAGAAGGATTTGAATAACTGATTCATTAAATCCATAAAAGTAGCTGGTGCATTCTTTAACCCAAAAGGTAATACTAAGAATTCATAGTGTTCGTATCTTATTAGAAATGCTGTTTTGGGCACATCCTCCTTCCAAATTCTTAACTAGTGATACCCCGATCTCAGATCTATCTTTGAGAAATGACTTGCTCCTTGCAACTGATCAAATAAATCATCTATTCGGGGTAATAGGTATTTATTCCAAATAGTGACTTTGTTGAGTTGTTGGTAATCAATACACAATCGTAAAGACTCATCTTTCTTCTTCACAAACAAAATCGGTGCACCCCAAGGTGAACTGGTCGAATGAATAAAATCCTTGTCAAGCAAATCTTGTAACTACATCTTTAACTCCTTCAATTCAGCTGGTGCCATACGATAAGGAGGTATGGAGATTGGATTAGTTCCTCGTAACACTTCAATATTGAATTTAATCTCAACTAGGCAATTCCTTAGGAAACACATCTACAAATTCATTAACAATCAGAACATGTTCTATCCCCTTTACTTCAGACTCAGGATTTTTGATGTAAGCCAAATACCCTTCACATCCTTTTCTTAACAATCTTCTCACTCCAATAGTAAAGATTAGATTTTATGGTGCTTCACTCCTTCCACCTTGATATTCAAATTCTTTTCCCACAGGAATTCTAAATATTGTCTTCTTATCATGACAATCTATGGTAGCAAAATTCTTAGACAACTAATCCATGCTCAAGATTGCATCAAACTCTAACATTGGTAGTGCTATCAAATCAACTTCTAGTTCTCTATCATCAACTCTTACTATACAAGAAGGAAAAACATTTTGAACTTCTATTTCTCCTTCCAAAGGTGTAGACACAACTAATGGATTTTCTAATAATTCCTCTAGAGTTGCTCTAACCTCTATGCTACTACAACCACATCAATTGGAGGTGCAGGCGGAGAAACTGCATTATCATTTGCTCTACTAATAGAACCTTCTTCAGGAGGAATAACTCTTCTAGGATGACCACATCACGATGGAGCAGAATATTCATAAACTAATAAGAAATCAAGCCACTTGGAATCTTATCAAAACGATATACGCTGATCTATATCTACAGAAGACATAACAATGACGTGATGAAATTTTAAACTCCATAGTTTTTCCTAATTATGCATTTACTTAGTTTACAATATCTCTATAGTTGTAAACCTTTGCTCTGATACAACATCTGTCACACCCCGATTTCTCGAAGATGCGACGGTTTTAAGGTATGGGTAAGTTTAAAACTACCATACACCCGTAGAACCTAATAACATCAATAAACTCTCTGAATCAACTTAAAATCAATTCCAATACATGCATATATTCCATTATAATTCAATTAACAAAATAAATATCTCCAAATCATTTTTAATGGTTACGGAGTACTTAAAGTGATAATATACTAAAACATAAAAAGTAATTTAAATTATTACATAAGTAGCTTCTTATAGAGGAAAGGAATACAAGAGCTTAATCTTCTCTATATCTAGTCTCCTCTACTCTAGTACCTGAAAAAATCCACAATGAAGAGGAGTGAGCCTTCAACTTAATAAATTATGAAATATAACCATACCTGGGGGCTGAATAATGAACATATATAACAAAATGGGTTTAGAAATAATAATATATATGTGCCTATAAGAAATGACACCAAAGAGACAAAACCAATCTATCATATCATATCATAACTTATCAATTAGGCAGCAACTTCTCCCTTTTCATTACGTATGCTTAGCTGAGCATATGCTTAGAGTACATAGCCCTCTCTAGGTAGGACACTGACATATTTAATCCTATCAGTTGGGTCACTGGTACACACGGCCTAATGGAATATCCCCCATTAGTAAGGCATTCTGTCATACATATAGTCAATGGCTTGGTCAATAGCTCAGTAGGAACAATAACAATAATTAGACCCAAGTGATCTCTTGATAAATTAATAAACAATTAGATCTAAGTGGTCCTTTGATAATCAATAAATAATTAGACCTAAATGGTCTTTTAATAATAAATGAATAATATTAGCAATTATAATAGGTTAACAAAATAAAATGATAATTCAATGGTGAATAATAATATGGATTCAAAGGTCGATAATAATAATAATAATAATAATAATAATAATAATAATAATAATAATAATCAATAAACAATATAATTCGATAGGAATTTCAATAAATCATTTATGGTAGGTTACCATGTATCGATATATTTCATAACTTACCTCTCTAAGTAATATCTCCAAATAAATACCAATCATTGCAATCCAATTGAGATATAACAAATCTCATATTCACAACCTACAATAAAACTTCCAATTTAATTATTATCAATCTCTATACTATAGATCTAAACTAACTTAATAATCTTAATTTAAAATTAATATCAATCTATTCTATTACTTAATCAAATAATTCTATTACATTCTACGATTAGAATAATCACTAGAAAAAAATTTGAAAAATCGATCATCGCTTACCAGAGATTTGCCGAAAAACTATTTAACGTCGGATCTTGATGAAAATAGCATCAAAAATCTTGTTTTGAAATGAGGATTCAGTTTTGCTATTTATCTGTTGCTCGTCAGAGGATCTTTAGAAAAACTATTCTGATTTGCCATTTGTCGCCATATTCTGACCAAAATTTCAAGTTAGTCCAAAAATTGTAAATGATATCTAATAGAGATCCTCAATTCATATTGAGGTTCTGGCAACAGTTACAAGAAGCAATGGGCACGAGGTTGGATTTATGTACTGCATTTCATCCCCAGACTGATGGACAGTCTGAAAGGAGCATCCAGACGCTCGAAGATATGTTAAGGATGTGTGTCATGGACTTTGGCAAGAGTTGGGACAAGTACTTGCCATTGATAGAGTGAGATAGTGTTTGCCTACAACAATAATTGCCACTCATCAATTGGCATGGCATCGTATGAGACATTATATGGTCGAAAATATTAATCACCAATATGCTGGAATGAAATGGGAGATATGCATGTAGAAATGCCTGATTTATTAAGGGATATGGCTGAAAAGGTACCCTTTATCAGAGAGAGGCTTAAGTCGGCTTTTAGTGCACAGAAGAGCTATGCTGACTGTGAGAGGAAAGATGTTCAGTTTGCAGTTGGTGATCACGTGTTCTTTAAAGTTTCGCCTATGAAAAGAGTTATGAGGTTTGGCAAGAAAGGCAAGCTATCACCTAGATATGTAGGGCCTTTTGAAATTTTGGATCGAATAGGTGAAGTCTCTTATTGACTAGCACTAATGCTAGCTATGGACCATATCCATCTAGTATTCCATGTCTCAATGCTTAGAAAATATGTGCCAAGCGCTTCACACGAATTAAAGTATCAAGATGTGATACTAGATAGTGATTTGTCTTATAAGGAGATGCCAGTGGAGATCGTGGATCGATAGGTGAGGAAGCTAAGGAATAAACAGATAGCCATGGTGAAAGTCAGATGGCAAAATCATGACGTAGAAGAATGCACATGGGAAAGTGAGAATGTTATATGTCAACGATCCCCCCATTTGTTTAATTAATCTAGTGGTAAGTCCCCACTAAAATTCGAGGATGAATTTTTAATAAGAAGGGGAGAAAATGATACCCTACCTAAACACTGCAATTTTAAAATCTAATGTGCATTAAATATGATATGATGTGATTTATTTTATGTTCAAAATATGTTTTAGGATGTTTGATAATGTAGAGAGTAAGTTAAGATAGTAATAGGAGACATTTTGACTATAGGGGCATTTTAATCCTAAGACAGTGGACCAGGGATATATGAGCTAAAATCAAGAAAATACTAAAACTAGGTCCCAAATATTATATTAAACATAATACTTTTCATTTGAACAAAAAAGGAATAAGAAACGGAAAAGTAATCGCGAAAATATCAAAAATAACCCTGACAGCTGCAACTGACCAGAGACATTTTAGTCATTTGACATAAGTTATAAAATAAATAAACCAAATGAAAGTTAAGAATATTTGGAACTAAAGTCTAGTTGAACACTTTTTCAAATTCTCAACAGAAACATAGTAAAATTGTACCGAAACCTAAAAATCGGTGTTTTTAAATCCAGTCTTAATTTAAAAAAAAAAAAAAAAAGGGGGAAACCCTAGCATTTTAATGTACAGCTGCTGCAGCCCCACCTCCCCTCATTTTGGTTGCTGTACACACCATTCAAACCTCAAAAAAAAAAAAAAAAAAAAAAAAAAAAAAAAAAAAAACCCTTCTTCCTTTTTCTCTCAAAAAAATTCTAAGACTTAACAACAAAAAATCAACGATTTTTGCAAAGTAAAAATTTCTCTACACTAAATCTTTTTAATTTTTATGGCCTGATCATTGCAATAGCTATTCTAAAAAAAAAAAAAAAATCTTTTTGTTTAGCCTTGGGAGGATTCGGCCAAAGCAAGTGGAAGGGATTGAAATTATATTTGTGAATTAAGGTGAGAAACAATTATTTTCCCAATTTAATTTTTTTTACAGCAATTAAATATGTATAAAAATCATGGCAATGTGGTGTTAATTTGGTTTAGTTAGTGGAATGAATTTTGTATTTATTGAATTAAGAAAAGAATTATGCCTAGGAACGTAAATGAAGTTAATTGTAAACAAAGTTTTAATTGCTAGTGAAGCACATGTTAAATTTAAAAAAAAAAATATGCATGTACCATTTGGCCAAAAGGGGAATCTCATTCCCAAGTACAATAATTCAATTTTAAAGTAAAATTTGGTTAGGTTTAGAGCCAATAGAACATAAAGATTGTTGAAAATAAAATCTAAGTTCGAATCATCGAGAAATCCAAAATGGACTTTCAAAAAATGTTGTTGAACATCCATGAACAATTTAAATTTGGGGACTTTCTAATTAAAGTTAATTAAGCTTAGTTTTAATTAAAATAATGTAATTAAGTAGCTCAATTAAATAATTAAACAACAAAATTTTGGAATTGGTAACAAGAATACAAGCAATTGAAGGATAGACGAATTGAAACCTTTAAAGATATGAACTCTAAACCCAAGAATTGAGATTCCAATTAAATTAAATATATACATCAAATTAATGATATAATTATAAAATTGAATAAATAAATTAAGAATTTATAAAGTCAGCAAGTATGAGCAAGTCAAATATTAAGACTGCCATTACGGGATAGTGTCAGGTTGACATTAGGAAGTCAAAGTCAAAGGTTTGGTTATGACCAAAGATGAATTAAGACATATTATAAACATATTAAAAAAATATTAAAATATTAATCATCAAGATTAAAGGTCAAAATAAGGAAAAATATTAAAGATTGACCTTGTTTGACCAAAGATTCATAGTTAGACTGGGAGTTCTAGTTCAAGTCAACCACCTAAGTTAAGCAAGAATATGCATAAATATGATAAGCTATTGAAAATATGATAAAAACTATTTGATTTATGCTGTAGAGGTTGAAGAGGTTCAAACCTTGTAGTCCACTTAGCTCGGCTAATTAGGGGCACTGAGGTGAGTTGTAATGCACACTCTTATTTTTTTGCAAATATGAAACGATTTCTTTGAGATTGAATGATTTCCTTCATGATTCCATGCCCATTGATTGATTTTGATTTTATAAGCTATATTTGTTTAAGAGTCCCACCTTAAGTAGGACTCTTTCTTAAGTTGATTTTTGGACCCAAGACTCTTATTAAGCTATATTATGACTTGTAATGATGTTGTGAACCTTAAACCAAGTCTTTCAAATTAAGTAGGACTCTTTCATAAGAGTCCTAATATAAGTTAAACCCTTATTATGTATATGTTATTGTTTATTTTCTAAGCTTGCAGAAACACCATTTCTCAATGTGGGGTGAACATTGGACTTGTGCACAAGGTATGCCCATGGATAGGGCAAAGTATCCAGACCTTAGCTAGTAGGGGTCAAATATTGCTAGCCATAGGATCTTATCAGTCTTATGTTATAAGTTGATTAGAGAAGGCAATAGCCCCTACTCCTAAGTTAATATAAGTTATAAGTTTTTTCTGTTACCCTATCAGTTATTTTTCATTTTTACAACCTAGCTATGTTATTGAGTCTATGTTTATTGTCTTCATATCCTATGTGTGCATCTACTGTCACTGAGTTTTCTACTCACCTTTTTTCTATGTTTTGTTTTTTAGGATGGCAAGATTGACCAAGGTAACTAAACTCAAGTTTGCTCCTTCACTTGAGTGGTTGCTTTGCCTAGAAGATAGTAGAATCCTCTTCATCTATATGCATAATGAACTTTAGTTTAGTGCTCCAAGGGTAATAAGTAAAGTATTTGAAAATAGGCGGAGAATTGATATTTTATGGCTATAATTTTGGAACTATTTAAGCTTTTGTTTCATTGGGTTATTTTCAAATGTTTTTCTTTAACTCTGGTTTATAAGAACTATTTTTAAGATGTAACAAGTTTATGGGCTTATTCTGTAAATTTTATAAGTTATTATTTAATTGAATAAGATATTGGTATTTGATAAGTAATTTTACACAAGCTAAGAATTTTACGGGTGTGGGTGATCTTATGTCTTCTCGTGTCCTAGAATTGTCATAGCTCCCTAAATCGGGCTGTGACAAATATTATGCCCCTCACAGGAAACCAAGGAAAGGTAAGAAAAAATTACAGAAAAGTCAATTGAAAAATCTTCACCACCTGCATAACTAGGGATCAGTACTATGTGCAGTATCAATAAAAATTATATTAAGCATTTAGAAGATAATCTTTTAATCGGAAGTTCTCTCCCATGTGTGAATATGGCAATCAAAAGTTCAAAGAATTTATTCTCCAAAATCATATCATTTCTATTGTCTAATTAAAGAAATGAACGCTTTCTTTTTCACTCAACGATTTATCATTTCTCCTAGTACATTAGACTACAGCAAAGAGTATCAACCAATTATATTAAATGATCAGTCAGGCAGTTATTAAATGGTAATACTACCTTCATTCATTTAATTGACTATATTGAAGGTAGGACATATAAAAATATTTCATTAATCTTGAAAATCTCCAGAGACAATTATAAAAAAATTACACAAGTATAAAGCAATAATATTTTATGTTGTTAAATTAAACACTTAGGAATCTAGCAATTCCCTTATGGGAAGAGATTTATAATAAATTCATGGGAAGAGATATAAATTGAATACTAATTCTCTGTCTACACGGGAAGAGATTTATAATAAATTCATGGGAAAAATTTATTCACATCGGAAGACTTTTGAGCTCAAACAAAAATTTCTACATCCACTCAAATGGTGGGAGAACTATTCCATGAAGCATGGGAAAGGTTGAAGATACTTTTGATACAATGTCTACACCACCACTATCCATTGCAGTTATTGAACCAATTTTTTTATAATGGGTTGACTTAGCAGAGTTATTATATAGTGGATAATGTATCAAGTGGTGCCATGGGGAGAAGAATATTGACAACACAATGAGTTATTCGAGATGTTGGAAGTTAATTCTTAGCAAAAAAAAAGTGTTTGAGGTAGAAGAGCAGGAGATCATGAAATGAATAAAAATCAAGAAATGGTTATGTAATTGGTAAAGTTGACCAAAAAAGTCAAATTATTATCAATAAGAAGGCAATAGAATACATCAGACCAAGAGATATACGAGACTGATAATCCATCTCAACCCCAGTCCTAATATCAAATATATTAGACCGAAATAGTACCAAGGACAGTCGTCAAATCAAAACCAACCTAAAAAGCCTTCCTTAAAAGATAGTTAGAATGTTTTTACTCAAACTAGTACATAAAATCAAGAGGTGAACAACAAAAGATTTGACTCCTTGGAAGCCTTTTTGAAAAGATTATAAACACAAGTTAGGCAGCTTGCTAGTCAAATGCTAGCCCATCATAAAGGAAAATTACCAAGTCAACCAAAACAAGCTAACAATATTAAGAAGTGGAATGTTAATTGATAATAAAATTGGTGGACCTATTGTTACTGAACTTTCTGATAATATAGGCAATGAAGAAGATGACCATGGTTCCATAGAAGAAGAAGAAAACAGATTATCAAAAGATGAGGAAAAGGTAAAAGGACATGCAACATCTTCACTACAGTTGCATAAGGCGGCTGATCCTTACAGACCCATAATTCCATATCTAAGTCGCCCAAATGATGAGAAACAAGATGAGTAATTGTCTGACCTTTATAACACATTATCTAAGGTTAATGTCAATTTACTGTTGTTAGATGTTAACATCAATAATATTTTCAATTTTTGATTCTTCACCTATAACTACTTTTGCTCTTTATGAGGAAAGTTCATTTGTTTATTGTATCGATGCTGCAGTGTTTGCTGTTCTTTTGCAGGAACATAGTGAAGACAAGCTAGAAATGGCTTTAACCTTGGATGAGGAGGTTGAGATTTTTGATATATAAAAAAAAAAATTGAGGAATGTTGTATTGTGCAAATCAAATATTTTAAAAAGTCTTCATTGGCATTATTGGATTGTCATGCCTGTTCATTTAAAATTTTAAAAAGATTATCAGTATAAGTTTAATAAACTTATATTGTAATTTGTAACTTTATCCTTAAATTGTAATTTGTGACACTTTTTTTTTTTTTTTTTTATACAATGTGTCATTTTATGCTTAAAACTTTTTATGTATTATCATCTAATAATTTTTTTACATAAAAAGAAAAATTCAAAAAAAAAAAATATATATATATATATATATATATATATATATATATATATATATATATATATATATATATATATATATATATATATATATATATACATACAGGTTTTTGCAAGATGGCAAGCTATCCTTTCTGTATTTGATTTTGATATTGAATATATAAAAGGTGATATAAACTCAATTTCGGATTTCCTAACCCATGAATTTCTCCAAAACAGGTAGCCATGTCTCGAAAACCAAAGGATAAGGGCAAAAACCCACAAAATTTAAACCCTTAAGAGAAGGCCAAGGCCCAATCCTCAAGCCCAAACCTTTCAAACATAGTTATTTCAAACACATCCTCATCAGCCCAACCAGTTAAATCCTGGATTAGTATTGTTGAGGAAAAACCTGAGAACCAAACATTTCAGATAGAAATTCAAAAATAGGTTGAACAGTTAGCCCAATCACCATAAACTCTTTGGGCAATTCAAAAGGCTTATGGAGCCTCCTCTTCAAACGCCTCCTCCTTTGAGGCCAAAGGTAAATCCTCTTCCAACTCTGCTTCAAAAACAAAAATAGAGATGATCAATTTTCCTTATCAAAGTTCATCTCAAAATATTTCAAAACCCAATACTCAGGAAATTATTTTATCAAAAAATAAAAAAGTTCTTGAAACATTTGAGTATTTAGAAAAAATCCATTTTCAAACAATTTTGACAATGGAGTAAGGATTTTACAATCCCAATCCATTTAAAGCAGCCACACAAATTTTTCCATCTGGATGATATTATACACCTTGGGATAAAACCAAACCCCAAACATATTACCAAGCTATTTTGGAAACCACTGGCTCAGCAAAATTTAACCATTTCAAAAAGGATGAAAAACACCCTGATCCTACATATTCCACATGCATCATCAAGAAAATCATTCACCCTTCAAACTAGGGAAAAGATCTTTCAGCCTTAAAATCCTTCCCTACTGACCTCCACACCTGAGTCAACCATTGCCATAGTTTCAGTTACTAGGACTACAAACAAGCATGGTATAATGCCTTCTTCCTTCAAAACCATAAACATAGTCATTCTTGGCTATTTTATTTTGATAGAAATTTTCAAACACAAAAAATACCCTACTAATTCATACAATGGTGGAACCACTTTGGGAATTTACCCAAAACCTTTATCCCTGAGGTTAAGCCCTGTTATGACCTTTTTCTTCTATTTTGTTCAAAAATTTTTCTGCCCTAGGTATGTATTTACTATTTTGCTTATCATCAAACTCAAGATTGTCAATACAATCTCATCAGAAGATTTAAAATTAAATGGTGGGATTCCTTTCAAAACAAAGTGACCACAACCAATGTCCAAAACTGGCTAATAAAAAATAACTTCATACAGTGCCCTTAAGAAACTATAACCTGTGAGGCCTCCCTCGAGCACCGGCCCGGTCCGCTAGAGGGAACCGGGATGCTCATTCGGACTTAGACTCACGATAGAACCCTTGGGTTCGGATTTGGTTGATTTTGAAAAATGATTTTTAGGAGTCGCCACCCTAATTTATTTTTAATGGGAAAACTAAGGAAAAACCCAATTTGACTCCAATTTATTAATTTTGCAATTAATTTACCCAAGAATAAAAGTCACTAATCTCGAACCAGGTTGGGTTCGGGGACTAGGTTTTTTGGTTTTAAATAATCTAAATTTGGCTCTTAAGTTTAATTTGACTTAAAAATTGGATTTCATGAATGACATGTATAAGATGATTTTAAAGAAAATGCATGAATATGGCAAAATATGAATGAATGATGAAAATAAAAAATTCACAAATTAAATAAAAAAGGAAAAGAAATTTGATTGGGATTTGGATTTGAGGTTTGGATTTAGATTTCAAATGTGCCTACGTACCCCATTGAATGGGAATCAAAACTCACGTAGTTCGTTTCACGGTTAAGTGAAGGGGTTTAAGAGTTGATCAGATTGATTTTGTTTTGAATGTGTTGAAAGTGAGGAAAAAGGCTGATACCTTAACTTTTGATTGGCGAAGGGTTTTACCGGACCGAAATTTCGTTTTATCGGGACCGGGTGATTGGATGGATTGGAAGATTAATTAATTAATTAAAATGATTAATTAATTAATATGATGAAAAGGATAGATGAATTAATTAATTAAAAAGATTAATTAATTAATTTGGATGAAAGGTGGATTGAGAAAAAGGATTATTTTGATTTAGGAAAAAAAAGTGATTAATTAATTAAAAGGATTAATTAATTAATTTGGATGAAAAGTGGATCAAGAACAATGATTAATTTGATTTTAGAAAAAAGTGATTAATTAATTAATTAAAAAGATTAATTAATTAATTAATTTTTAATTTTAAAAAAAGAGTTTTAGTTAACTAAAAAGATTAATTAACTTGGTTAGGATGAGATAATTAATTAATTAAAAAGATTAATTAATTAATTAGAGAGTGATTGGAGGGAGAAGAAAAGAGGAATTTGAGGATAGTCATCTACCCAAATTCAAGGATGTGTAGAAATGAGGGAATGGGAGCCTATTTATAGGCAAATGGGTAAAGGGTAGTTTAGGTAATAGAAATGTGAAAAGACCATGGGGATAAGGTCAGGAAATGGCTTATAACTGGACAAAGATGGGTAAAAAGGTCATTTTATGCATGTGGGGCCCACTGGAGTAGAATGGGGATGTGCCTTGGCGCGGTGCCACACCAGGCCTGTGCGGCGCCGCGTCAGGCCTTTGCAGCGTGCCGCAAAGGGATAGTGTGGTACCACGCAGACCTAACGCGGTGCCGCACGCCTCCTGTGTGGCACGGCACGCTTCCCGAGGTAGTTCTTTTTTTTTTTTTTTTTTAGAGATTGGTTGTTAGTATAGAGTTTGAGAAATTTGAATGCCTGGTGGCAATATAAATGAAGTCTAAAAAATTTTATTCCCCCCCGAACCCCTGCCCGCTAACCAGTTAGCAGGACCACCATAATAGCTCAGCGCAATGAGTTAAATTTAGCAAGTGCTAAGGCTGCGGTTGGATTCTGAGGGTGTAAAATTAAGGGTTCACAATTGCCCCCTCATCAGAATTGGCTTTGAATAAAAGGTGATTCTGATGATAGTGAACATTGGGAAGAGGTGCCATGTCAGACTCTAGGCTTGTGTGTTTTTGTCATGTCCTTAGGAGGAGGACCTCTAAGATAAATGAAACTTTATCAATGGCTATCTGTTCGGCCTTGATGTTGGTTGCAAAAATGGTCTCAGTGAATTTTAATTAAGGCTATCTGTTTGGCCCTAATGTTGGAGATAAAGAATATTTGAGGCGAATCTCAATCAAGGCTATCTGTCCAGCCTTAATGTTGGAGATAGAGAAAGTTTGGTGAATTTCAATCAAGGCTATCTATTCGGCCTTAATGTTTAGAGATAGAGAACGTTTGGTGAATTTCAATCAAGGCTATCTGTTCGGCCTTAATGTTGAAGATGGAGAAGGTTTGAAGTGAATCAAGGCTATCTGTCCGGCCTTAATGTTGGAGGTAAAAATGATCTAGGGTAAATTTCAATCAAGGCTATCTGTCCCGCCTTGTAAAGAAGATTTGGGTAAATCTTAATCAAGGTTATCTGTTTGGCCTTAATGTAAAAAAAGATTGGGTAAATCTCAATCATGGCTATTTGTTTGGCCTTAATGCTAGAGGTAAAGGTCATTTGGATAAATCTCAATCAAGGCTATCTGTTCGGTCTTAATGTTGAAGGTAGAGAAGGTTTGGGTAAATTTCAATTAAGGCTATCTGTTTGGCCATAATGCTAGAGGTAAAGGTCATTTGGGTAAATCTCAATCACGGCTATCTGTTCGGCCTTAATGTTGGAGGTAGAAAAGGTTTGGGTAAATATCAATTAAGGCTATTTGTTTGACCTTAATGTTGGAGATAAAGAATAATCAAGACTATCTGTCTGGCCTTAATGTTGGAGGTAAAGATGATCTGGGGCAAATCTCAATCAAGGCTATCTGTTTGGCCTTAATGTAAAGAAGATTTGGGTAAATCTCAATCAAAGCTATCTATTCAGCTTTAATGTAAAGAAGATTTTGGACAAGATAAATTAATAAAAAGAGGGCCTTGACCTATGGCGAGTCGACTCGCGAGATTCTAAGGAAGAGCCTCTGTTTATGGCTAGCTGGCTTAAGATTTTGGTTGTGCCAAAGAAACTTGGGCATCTGAATGTGAAGGGTTGGGCCTTTCAGAAGGCTCAAAGGAACTTTGCTGAGAGTAAAGGGACTCTAGAAGTCACACTTTGTTGATTAGATCTGAAAAGGTATCATTTAGCTTCAAAGAGACACTGGTCAGTTTTAGGAGGTGTCAGTAAGCTTGGAGGAAGTATTGGTCAGCCTTAGGAGATGTCAGTGAGGCTATTGGCTCAGCTTATGCATGATGGTGTATGATTGCAGATGATTGCATAGGTACTGGTGCACAGATGATGCATGCATGTTTTAGTATTCATGGACCTTTTGCTTGACTTCTATGCCATGTATGATTTATGATGATGTCTGTAATGGATGATTGCATGATTACATGAGGGTGGAGACATGCATGTGTGGACTAAGAAACTTGACAAAGCTGAGGAATACAACTTGGGTTGATATGGAAAAATTGCCATGGTGGCATTATGAGGAGTTCGAGGGGTTGCTTCAGATCTCAGAATCTGGTGGCCTGTGATTTCTGTTTTAGTGCTGCCGAGAAGAAGCTGTGCCTATTCCAAAGAGATAGGGAATATGGCTTGGCTGCGACTCAAAGGCAACTCTAGTGGTGCTAAAGTTCAAAGTCTGTCATTTTTTTAATTTTTCAAGAGTTTTTGACTTGCCTCAGGATGTTGCAAGCCAAATGATGGTTGATGATAGTTAAGTGAATTTGACCGTTGTGATTGAAAAGTTTCATGATTCCGATGACTAGGGAGATATGAGGGGTGCAGAGGCTTAACATGAGGGTCTTGATTTTCTGTTTGAGTGTCAGTCACGGGTCTGTTGATTTGGGTGATGCCACAGAGGTATTTTGTGGCTAGAGCTATGCTAGCGAAGACACTGATGAGCCTCAATTGCTTTGTTAAGGATTTAGAGAGATGAACTGTCTTGCTAGTTATTCCCCGGTGATAAAATTTGTCTATTCTTACCCTTTCTACTTTGGTGTTTTATGGATGTCTGTTTCAGGTTTTGCATTATCTCGAAAGCGTGGTTGATGGATCATTTTCAGGTGGTGGCCCTTGCTTTTCAGTCTGCTCATGCTTTATTAATACTCAGTCAGAGATCAGATAGGATGACTGCTTGCAACTTGCCCTCGGCAGACACATTTTTAGCACTATCAATTGTAGAAGATTTGATCTCTCATGACCGTGAGCCATGGGTGTCGAGTGATTTGCCTGTTGGGCTTGGTTTGAATAACTTTCCACTAGGGAGTAAGGATCTTAAGGCAGATGGGAAAAACTCAGGATGTGCCCCCAGCTTTTCTTTCTCAAAGTTTATGCAGATCACAGCTCCAATTGCTAGAGCTATCAGGTGATGGCTAGCTGAGGGGTTATCATACTGTTTATTTTGGGATTTCACTTGGGATTACAGAGAGGTTAATAAAGGTGGTTTGGCCAATTGAGAAAGAGTACCAAGTTGCCCTGTGGAGAGTGACATAGCTGAGGAAGGATGGGTTGCAAGAGAAGCCATTGGTGGAGCGAGGACTGCAACATAGACAGAGGGGTGACTCAATCTTTGAAGGAGACTCTAGGATCTACTGGAAGTGCGACACCATGGCTTACAGTAGAGACTCAAAGAAGAATATTGCGATAGACTTTGACTTTGACGAGGACACGAGAGATTTGCATCTTAGGAGGTAGAGGAGGATTGGCTAGGCCATGACTTCAGACGTGACTCTTTTTTTTTTTGAAGTAATTACAGGTTGACAAGACTACACAAAACAGGATAAGCTATAGACAACAATGAAAGAGCTATCCTTTGTGATGGGTTTGTATTTTGCAAGATTTGATCATCACTGAATGAGACATCTTTTATCTTTGCTCTAATTCCTGCCTAAGCCGCCCTTTTAGGTTTTCAGCTCAGCGAACATTCTCTTCTTTTTTTTTTTTAGGCAAAAGAATCAAGTGAATGATGTACTAGGCACAAAGAAAATGAGAATGTGATACAAATAAAATATTTTGTATTATAATTTGGACCGCACCCGAGTTGGGCTGCCTACGTATCCCTTACATCACTTTTTCATCGATTTTTTCTTTTAGGGAGAATCAGGTCCACGTAGTTCTGATTACATATGCATGAGAAATAAAAATGAAATGCAGATGTCATCTTCGGATGATATATCGTTTCAGCTGATCTAGGTTGCCAAGATGGGAGAATTCACTTTCGTCCACGCTCGTGAAGATAGTGCCTTTGTCGGATAGGATCTTCCTATTTTTGTCTTCATTCTTCGCAGCTTCTTCTTGGCAGGCTTCTTGTAGGTCAGGATCTTGTAAACTGTGATGCTTGGACTATCCCCATCATGTCCTTATCTTTGTGCATAATAGCTTATGATCTTTTCACTATTGTCATGCAGATGTATGAGATTTTTTTCTGTGCCCTAATTAGTTGATCCTTTTGCCTTTTTTTTTTATTATTTTTTTGATTTTTTTTGTTCTCTTTTTTTTTTATTTTTTTTAAGATGTCCCATTTAAAGATAAATCATAAAAAATTAATGCAAATTAAAAAAGCTTAAAATTTTATTACTGAAAAAAGAGTCCCATCACAAGTACATTAAAGGATAAGCCTAAAAGATGAAATACAGACTCAAAAGGATAAGACCTAACAGACTCAAATTCAAAAAAGATTTAATAGAAACAAACTTTGACATAGACTCTAACTCAAGTGACTTCCACCCTAACTCAAACGATTTAGACACGGATTCGGAGGACTTGGATAAGGGCACAACAGTGTTGGCACTCTTCTCAAAATACCGGTTATTAGATGGAGCTTGAGATGGTCAGGTGAGCTTTGTGGTTTAGAAAAGGATTGGTGGTGGTGCTAGACTTTGGGTTTGGGAGCAATGATGTCTCCACTATCAATGAGATCTTAGATTTTATGCTTCAGAACCTGGCATGCATCAGTTTTATGCCCTGGCCCTTGATGAAAGTTGTAGTGTTCATTAGCATTATAACCCTTGGGCAAGGGGTTTGGAGGAGGTCATGGGTCTAAGGGTTTAACCAAATTAGCCTCTAAGGCTTTCTTGTAAACGTTGCTAAGGGGCATGACCAGCTCATAGAAAGTCCTCCTTGTTTCTAACTTTATCGGCTGGTGATATGACACAACATTTACCTCTCCCTCTCTTTGGGTGGTGTTAGTAGTGTTCTTGTGATACCTTGAACCAGAGAATTCATCTTTGATTCGTCCTAATTGAATCAAATCCTCAATCTTAGTGGTGGTGGTAATGAGAGCTTTGAAGTTAGGGAGGTACTATGTTTGCAGATGAGCCTGATATTGGGGGAGGAGGTTCTTGACGATGATGTCAATTTGCTCTACTTCAGATGGACAGTTCACCATTTGAGCCGCTTTTGTCCTCCACCTTGTAAGGAATGCGGTGAAAGATTCTCTTGGCCCTTGTTTGGTGGTTTCCAAATCTCGACGGGTGACATCCACCTCGATGTTATAGTGGTATTGTTTGACAAATGAATTACATATGTCATCCCAAGTCTTCTTGTGATTTTTGTCGAGATCTAGTAACCACTTAATAGCAGCTCTAGTCAATGACTGCTGGAATAGCTGAGCAAGGAGCTCATCGTCCACACTGAAAGGTCTCATGGCACCCACATACATCTTGAGATGAGTTCTGGGACATGTAGTGCCATTAAACTTGTCCATGATCGGCATTTTAAATTTTGGTGGAACTCTTGCATTTGGAAAGAGAGCTAAGGAGTCGACATCTATCATGTCTTCGTGCTTTTTGACATTCTTGAGCATTTTTTCCATGACCTCAACTTTCTTCAATAATTTCTTAGTTTCAGGAAAGCTAAAGAAATCTCCACTTCGAAAATGATTCGTAGTGGGACAGGGAGTGGTTGTGTTTAAGTCCATGGTCAGAGAGGTTGGAGTCTCAGGTGCTTTCCCTTTATCGGTGAGATTGATAATTGGAGGAGTAAAAGTAGGGGCATGGCTAGTCCCGGCTTGGGCAGATACAGGCTCAACACGAGCGGGAGAGGGAGTGACAGTGGCATTGGTCATTTCCTTGACCTCATTGATGATGGACTGGCATTAGGAGTTAAGGGCATCAGTAAAGGTGGCAGACTGGGCATTGAGAGCATTGATGAAAGTTTCAGCTTGGGTTTGAAGAGCAGTGGTGAGTGCAGCTTAAAAAGTTTCCTCTTGTTTCTTGAGGAGGCTCGTGAAGAAAGCGCTCATACTGTCTTGATCAAAGTTGAAGGTATTGGCTATTGGTACCTTGAAACAGAAAACAGACAGAAAAAATGGGTAAGAAAACATATTTGTGAAGGAAAAATGGCATGAATGTGAAGGTGTGTCGAGAAAAGGATTCCCTCCACATGGTTGGTCATCGGGTTTTCATGTTGACAAGGTGAGTGCGTGAGGTGTTTTTAGGGTAACGGACAACCAGTTTGGGTCTTTGAGGTGTTTGACCTTGTTGAGTTTCTCATATTGTGTATGCATGATGCTGGCATGATGCATGCTGAAAAAGGTTTCATGAACATGCAAAAGTATCGATTATTACGGTACATGGAACCTAAGATCAAAGGCTAAGGCGACTATATGCACAAGGATAAAGGGTGATTTGATTTAAGGGTCCCCGTCCCACTAGAGCATCGATATACCTAGCCATATGTGAGGCAAGGAGCCTCGCGTGGGTCCAACAGTACTGATTGCTTGTTACACCACCGAAATGATCAGGGATTCGTTGCGGGGTGGAATGCTAATTTATTTTTAATGGGAAAACTAAGGAAAAACCTAATTTGACTCCAATTTATTAATTTTACAATTAATTTACCCAAGAATTAAAGTCACTAATCTCGAACCAGATTGGATTCAAGGACTAGGTTTTTTGGTTTTAAATAATCTAAATTTGGCTCTTAAGTTTAATTTGACTTAAAAATTGGATTTCATGAATAACATTTATAAGATGATTTTAAAGAAAATGCATGAATATGGAAAAATATGAATGAATCATGAAAATAAAACATTCACAAATTAAATAAAAAAAGGAAAAGAGATTTGATTGGGATTTGGATTTGAGGTTTGGATTTAGATTCCAAACGTGCCTACGTATCCCATTGAATGGGGATCAAAACCCACGTAGTTCGTTTCACGGTTAAGTGGAGGAGTTTAAGAGTTGATCAGATTGATTTTGGTTTAGGTGTGTTGAAAGTGAGGAAAAAGACTGATACCTTAACTTTTGGTTGGCGAAGGGTTTTACTGGACTGAAGTTCCGTTTTATCAGGATCGGGTGATTGGATGGATTGGAAGATTAATTAATTAATTAAAATGATTAATTAATTAATTAATATGATGAAAAGGATGGATGGATTAATTAATTAAAAAGATTAATTAATTAATTTGGACGAAAGGTAGATTGAGAAAAAGGATTATTTTGATTTAGGAAAAAAAATGATTAATTAATTAAAAGGATTAATTAATTAATTTGGATGAAAAGTGGATTAAGAAAAATGATTAATTTGATTTTAGAAAAAAGTGATTAATTAATTAATTAAAAAGATTAATTAATTAATTAATTTTTAATTTTAAAAAAAAGAGTTTTAGTTAATTAAAAAGATTAATTAACTTGGTTAGAATTAGATAATTAATTAATTAAAAAGATTAATTAATTAATTAGAGAGTGATTGGAGGGAGAAGAAGAGAGGAATTTGAGGATAGCCATCTACCCAAATTCAAGGATATGTAGAAATGAGGGAATGGGAGCCTATTTATAGGCAAATGGGTAAATGGTAGTTTAGGTAATAGAAATGTGAAAAGACCATGGGGATAGGGTCAGAAAATGGCTGATAACTGGACAAAGAGAGGTAAAAAGGTCATTTTATACATGTGGGACCTACTGGAGTATAATGGGGACGTGCCCTGGCGCGATGCCGCACCAGGCCTGTGCGGCGCCGCGTTAGGCATTTGCTGCATGCCGCAAAGGGACAATGCGGTACCGCGCAGACCTAACGCGGTGCTGCACGCCTCATGTGCGGTGCGGCACGCTTCCTGAGGTAGTTTTTTTTTTTTTTTTTTTAGAGATTGGTTGTTGGTATAGAGTTTGAGAAATATGGATGCCTGGTGGCAATGTAAATGAAGTCTAAAAAATTTTCTTTTAGCGGGACCACCGTAATAGCTCCGCGCAATGGGTTAAATTTAGCAAGTGCTAAGACTGCGGTTGGATGCTGAGGGTGTAAAATTAAGGGTTCACACAACCTTTCTAGTACAAAAATCATTTGTTATTCCAAAATTAGTTGTAGCTAAATTAGAAGATGAATTCTTCCAAATAGTTCAACAAATCATGGAAAACAGGTCAGCCTCTGCTTCTTTTAAACCAGGATCTTCAAAAGCACCATCCTTAAGATCAAAAGCAAGTTCAACCTCGAACTCTAGTTTAAGCTCATATGAACTTTTTATTGATTTAGGAGATGACAATGAAGATGATTGTTTTGGTATTCTACCGGCAATCAAAATGTAGAATTCAAATTTAAATTTTCAAACTTATAAAAGGTATTCTGTCACCTCATAAAGGCAGCTATAAAAAAAAAAAAGAGTATTTTTACTTTTTCTGCTGACAGTGGAAAACAACAGTTATTCCACTTATTCAAATAAAAACTCCACTTTTGTCAAGAAATAACTTAAAGCATCTATAGTTCCAACTTGTGAAGCTACAGTCTAAGCTTTTCAGAAAACAAAACCAACTGGCCTATCCTCCAACGGATTCACTGCTTTTCAAATTTTAAAACTGCCACTCAGCTTTCTCTATAAAAGGGTAGTTCTCTTCAAACAAGACAGGCTTCTTCTAGGAGAGCATAGGTTGAAAGAGAAATTCTTTGAAAACTCTAGGCCTTAAAAATTTTGTATTCAAACACCTTTAAATATTTGATTTGTATCCCTTTTATAATTTACAGAAAATAATTTTGTAAATTATAAATTTTCAAACATAAATATATTGAGGTATATTTATGTTTAATATTCTGTATTTATTTATTTAATTTTAATTTATAAGTAATAGGATTATGCTCTCTGCTTGCCTTTTTCTTAAAAATCCTACAGATCAGAAACTATGAAAAACTATATATATATATATATATTATATATATATATATATATATATATATATATATATATATATATATATATATATATATATATATATATATATATATATATATATATATATATATATATATATATATATATATATATATATTGATTTGCTTGTTGTGTGAACAACATTGGTTGTTTATTTGTTTTGTTTACCCTGTGATCCTGTGGCGTTGCTGGTATTAGAGCCTGGGGGTAGTGTTGTAGTTGTGTGAACAATGTTATAGTTTGTTGAAGAAAATAAATAGTAAAACTTTTTGAGTGTTCTGTTAAGGAGAGGTACAGTTGTAAGTCCCATTTGTTTTGAGAGTCTTAGGGCAGTAATTCTGATGGCCATACTCATTTTCATTCAAACATTTTATTTTTATTTCAAAATGAATTAAACACCATTCCTTAACAGGAACACATCCTTTTCAAACTCTTCTACTTCTGACTCTTCTGAGTTCAAAAGGGTTGTAAACAGTGAAGAAATCACTATTGAAAATTTTTCAAAACAAATTGATGACTGGAAAATTCCCTAAATTCAAAAGAAATAGATTTATGAATCTTCAAAACTCTCCTTCCTTAGGACTGATTATACCATCAACATTGAGGAAAGAGAAGTACAAATTTCAAAACCTTTTGAAGAAATCCAATTGCTTTCTTCTAGGTCCATTCAAACTTATAGGGAGCAGTCCTTTAAATACTTGCATATAGGCCTCATCTAGGTAGGAATCAAACCTCTTACTAGAGAAGGTCTAGATACTTCAATCCTAGCAATTCTTAGAGATGCAAGATTTACAAGCTTCCAGGATTCCTTGTTGAGTACCATTGAGTCTAGTCTTAACAGATGACCCATTAGCTTTGATTGCTATCCAAACATTACAGTCTCTTTGAATGATAAAAATATTTTAAAGAGTATCGTTTTACAAATCAAGACTCAAAATTACAAAATGCTAGAAGGTTCAATCCCAATAACATTAATTTTCAAAATTCATTATAAAGCAATGATGACTGCTTTTGCTTCAAAATATGTCCAACAATCCTCAAAAGGAGAAACCCTTTTGCTTTAAACTGATCTTACCCGATCCAATGCTATTATCCCTAAGACCATTCAATGGAAAGACATTACCTTACCAGAAGAATGGATTTTAGAAAAAGCTACTCAACCAGAGTATCCCAAACAACTTGAACCAAACACTAACCTTAAACACATAACCTAATTCAAAGATGGTAGAGTCAAACTTACCTTTGACAGAAAACTAACCAGTTCAAGATTTTCTAATGAAGATGCCTCTACATCCTCCACTATTGACTTAGGGAGAGTCTCAAATCTTCCCTCAGTCATCTATTGTTCGCTCTTTTTGCACCGCAAGTATACGGGTCAATTTTAGCAAATAGTTTAAATGAGTAAGGGGTTTGTCGATCCTACAGGGAGACGATTTTGATTACCAATATAACAAACTTTCTAATATTTAATCAATCAAAACTTTTGGTGAATAGAATGAATATAATTAAATAAATGAAAGAAATGAATAATTTGACTAATGAAAATGAAATGAACTAATTCTTTAAATCTTAATTCAATAACAAACAACCTAGGGTTTAGATTTCAATTGGTTTTCATACAAATGGCTCATATATACTTATATCAACATTCAATCAAATGGAATTAAAGGTAACTTTCCCTCAATCAAACAAGATCCTCTTTCAAGGCAAATTGTTAATATCCAATTCTAAACTCACACCTACTATCGTGGTTGCAAGTAGTTAGGTTGGATTCATTAAGTTCTATGGAAAGCTATCATAAACACCACCTAGGCATACCCATCTATCTATGAAGTAACAATCCTAAGTTTATCTTCCCCATGAATTAATGCCATACTTCCACTTTCGCTCCATCATATAGCATCTTAAATTGTGTAAAAGGTGGCCAATCAATCACACACATTAAGCACAAAGAAAGTAATTCAATTCCAATATAACTGAATAATTGATAAAGTATATAAGAATTCCACAAGAATCAACCAAAATCCATCTAGACCCTAGAGAATATAACTTAGCTACTCATAATTAAATAAATGAAAGAACAAATCCAATGAATCAAATAATAAGGCATGCTTGAATTCAACTAAAGAATAAAATAAAAGTGAGTTAAGAAGACTTCTTGAAAAAATGGAAAATTCTGGAAAATTGAAGGTTGAAATTCGTTCTCTTGATGGCTTCCAAACTGATGTGGAAAGTCTCCTTCAATAGCCACTACTCTTCCTTAAACAATCCAGCCCTCCAATTCTGAAGAATCTCTTAAGAGAAGTAGATGAAAACTGCAAATTGTCTAAATCCCTAACTAGAATTCTTTTCCAAAGAGAAATTAAAACTGAAAATCTTCTTTAGCCTCTCCGATGCCTTTCTCTTCCGTTTCTTCCCCTTTTTATTCTTCAAAACCCCTTGCTCTTTGTTTCCTAACTGCTTCCCTTTGATTTCGGTAAAATCCCATATTTCCAGCCCCTTTCCTTTCATGTTTGTTCGTTTTAAAATTTGAAAAATCGGGTTACTGTTCACTGGTGCACAGGCTCGTGCACTTTTGCACAGGCTTGTGCACTTTCTGAATTTTTCTTCAAAAAATGGCAGTAGCTAAAAATCGAACACACAACCCTGTGCATTTTGTGCACAACCTTGTGCTTTCTAGAATTTCTTCATTTTTGTTCCAATTTTGCCCTGAATTCAACAATCTCAACCAAAGCATATTAAAATCGCAAGGAAAAGTAAATCAATGGGAATTTAGGATATTTCATTCAAAAAACCAAGCAAATTACTCTTAAATTAGGGGAGAAATCTTAGGATTATTTAAGTAAATATTTAGCACATCATCTATGCTCTGTATCACCCAGGGCATGTTCAAACCCAAATACAAAAGCCAAGGTATTCAACCTCAGATATACCTAGCTCCTCTCTTCAAAACATTGACTATCATACTACTATAGCCAAACCAATATATGAAATTCAACCTCCAAACCAAGAAGAAAAAATAGAATACATACCTGTCCCTTTTTCCCTAACACCCTATGAGGCCTCGCCCGAGCACCGGTCTAATCCGCTAAAGGAAATCAAAATTCTCATCTGGGAAAGAACTCACGAGGAAGCCTTTGAGCTTATCTTTGATAGATTTGAAAATTTTTTTTAGGAGTCGCCACCTTAATTTATTTTTATTTGGAAAAATATAAGGAAAAAACCCATTTGACTCCAATTATAACCCAAAAGAAGAAAAATCACTAGCCTTGAAACCAAAGTGGATTCGGGGACTAGGTTTTCAGTTTATTTTAATAAAATAAGTTTGGCCAAGTAATATAAAAGTGACTTAAAATGTATTTCATGAATAAATGCATAAACAATTTATAGTATGCATGATCATTCAATCCACAAAATTTATACACAATTAGAATTCGAAATAAAAAGAGTTAATATTACAATGAAATCCAAACTTAGGGGATACCTCCTCTAGCCCTAATGGGTTCTAGGAAAGTCATACATTCCCCAAACTAAACATAATAACTAAGTAAAGGAAAGCAAAATAAAAGTAAGTGAAGAAGTTGATAGGGGGATAGTTGATTAATTTTAATTGGATTCGATGCCTAAACCAAGCATGCCTATGTATCCCTTTGAATGAAAATCAGAACCCACACAGTTCTCCCTTCTTGCAAAGGAGTTAGTTTAGCCTAGCCACTTTATCATGTTTTGATTGATTGGTTAAAAAGGGTTGAGTTAATTAATTAATTTAATTGATTACCGAGTTGATTAACTAACAATCTGGATGAATCAATTTAATTAACTAACTAAAAGAGGCAATGAGATTTAGAAAACATAAAATTAAAGGAAAAGAGAGCTTACCTTGAAAGGTGGGCAGCAGCTACCGTTAGACGGCAGGCGGCGGCTAGCTTCGGATGGTGGGCAGCAGCTGGTCTTGCTTGGCGGATGGCAGGCGTCGGCTAGCGTTGGATGGCAGTCGGCGGCTAGCCTTAGATTGCAAGCAGCAGCTAGCCTTAAACGGTGGGTAGCAGCTAACCTTGGGCAGTGAACACAAGCCTTAGGTAAGAGACTTGCCTCGAACAAGCGGGTGGCAGAAAGCTTTAAACTAATTGGGTAGGAATCAAGGAGAAACCCCCTAACTCGCTTTACAAAGTAAGGAGCAAATGCAAAGCATTTTGCTTGAAGTAATACTTTTGGTCTTTTGAAGTGTGGAGAGGCCCTCTATATATCGGAGGAGGTTTGAAGCATAGAAAATACAAAATTCCAATGTGGGATTGCAAAAAATCAAATTTTCGCTGGAGTTGCCATAAAGGCCTTTGTGGCACTGCAGAGGTCTTTGCAATAGTGCCGCACAGCCCTTTGTGGTTTCGCAGAGGGCTTTGTGGTGGTGCCACAGACCTCTGAGGCAACGGGCCCTACTTTCACCTGTTTCGCCCGTTTTCGCTCATTCTTGCTCATTTCTTGTCCATTTTACACGATTCTAGTTGCATTATACTCGTTACTCAGTCTCGGATGATTTGAAATGGTTCAAATGTCAAAAAGAAATATTTTGATTTTTCATTTTGAGAGTTTTTGACTTCTGAAGGTTTATTTATTGAGCCTAAGTGCTTTTAAAGTTCAAACACATACTGGAATGTGCAAAATTAAGGGTTCACACACCCTCAGAAGTTACCCAAAACATTGAAGCAGAAATCAATGCCTTGGAAAAATCTTTTCAAATTGATAAAAAACTTCTTCATGAATATTTTTATTCAAAAAAGAATGAACAAAAAAAGATTTGGTTTTTCAAACACTTCTTGGAAGTCAGAAATGGAATCCAAGAAAATATTATGACTTTTGCAACTAGTTCAAAATTCAAATTAAATTTTTTAATTGGTTTGAAATACATACAAGAGAAAATAATATTTCTTATCCTTTCAAAAAAGATAAATGTTTATGTCATTCAAACAAGTCTGTAAATCCTATCACCACTAGGAATAAACTTCCTGAATGGAAGGTAGATGGTTAGATTGTCTAGTTAGAACATCCGCCTCTTAGAAAAATGTCTATCCCTTATGGTGAACATGAGATAGATGCAGCACCTTATAAAAAAGTCCAAGATGAGGATAGAGATAACATCAAAAACCTTATCAGACAAACCAATTTTTCAAATGCCCATCTTCATACCATAGGAAAACAGCTTACTAGGATAGAAACTCATATCCAGAGAACAACTGTTAGTACTTCTAAACCTTCTGAGTCTAGTAATCTTCTAGATAAGAAGCTTAAGAGCCTAATTTTCAAACCATGCCAAATTTCAAAACCTGCCCAATAGCAGTTTCAAAATAATAAACTAGAGTTTATTCAAGCCATTAGAGACCAACTCAATAGGATAGGTCAAACCTCAACTTCGAGTCATCTAATCCTATGGTTCTTGACACTCCACAGTCTCAATATAGAACTGTTAGTGTTATAGAACAAACTATAGAAACTTCTGATAAAGAAGCCTTTAGACAAGAAGAAATTCCTCAAGTTAATAGGTTAACCTCTCAGAACATTGTTCTTAGGATTACTACTCCTGATATAGGTTTAGAAAATAAACCTCATATCCTGACCCAGTTTAGGTTCAATGCCTCGTCTGTCTATGAGTGGAATATAAATGGTATGTCAGAATACAATATCCTTAGTCTACTCCAACAGATGACCATGGCAGCCAATGCCTATAAAACCCAAACAGGAACCTCAGATAGAGCCATAACTGAACTCCTTGTAGCTGGTTTTTTAGGATAGCTTAAAGGATGGTGGGATTATCATTTGTTCCCAAGCCAACAGTTAGAAATACTCCATTCTGTCCTAACCCTTGAAGATGGAACCCCTACACTAGATAAGAGAGGTAATACCATAGAGGATGCTATGTCAACCCTTATCCTAACCATATCTCTTTATTTCATAGGAGACCTGTCCTATCTTAAAGACAAGAATGCTAAGCTCCTTAGCAATCTCAGATGTAGGAGACTTAGTAATTTTCAAAACTACAAAAACACATTCCTCACTAGGATAATGCTTAGGGAAGATTCTAACCAACCTTTTTGGAAAGAGAAATTCCTTGCAGGATTAGCCAAAATCCTAGGAGAAAAGTTAGGAATGTCATTAAATAAGCTTTTGGTAACCAAATCCCTTATGATCAGTTCACCTATGGAGAATTGATTAGTCTTACCCAAAAGGAAGGCCTTAAGATCTGCCAAGACTTAAAACTCCAAAAACAACTCAAGTGGGAAATAAGGAAGACTAGATAGGAATTAGGAAATTTCTATCAGTAGTTTGACTATAATCCCATAGAGTCAAAACCAAAAACCTGTAATGGTCAGTGTAAAAACAAACCCTATAGGAAATCCAAACCTTCTTATAATAGGAAATTCCAACTTAGGAATGAAACCTATTATAAGAAAGCATCCTCCAAAAAGACCTCCAAACCTTACAAGAAGTCAAATAGCAAGTCTTAAGGATGTCACCTGCTATAAATGTGATAAGAAAGGTCACACTTCTAAATTTTGTAAACTAAATACTAGATTGCATGAACTCCAATTAGAAGAAGAAATCATAGATAAGATTTCTACTCTTTTAGTTGAGTCTTCAGAGTCTAAGTTTTCTATGTCTTCAAAAGAAAAACCACTTCAAATAGATGAGTTAGCTAATTTGTCTTCCAATTCAAACGCAGAGTCTAGTTAAAGGTAGATTCTAAAATAAATAAAAATTCCAAACACATTAATATGCTGACAAAAAGCCAAGAAGCAATTCTTGAAGCTGTTAAGTATATTAATGACCCTATCCTTCAAAAAGAATGTTTAGATCAGCTTCTCAAGACATTATAAGAGAAGCCTGTAGAAAAACCTTCCATCTTACCCTCTACTAGTAAGAATTCCTATGATCTTACAGCCATTTTAGATAGAGTTAAGAAGTCTTAAAAATCTATCCCTATAGTTCAGGACCTTCAAAAAGAGATTAGGGAAGTTAAGTCAGAATTGAAAGACTTTAAGCTAAACTAGCAAAAGGATTCTGATTTAATCCAAAATCTTATTTCAAAAATGTCTGATTCAAATTCTAATATTGGTTCAGATGATCACATAGAAAATTCTAAACTACAAAACTTGGATAATTTGGAAAAGGTTCCAGATATTCCAGACAATTTTATAAATATTTTGAGAGAAATTACTTCTCAAAAATATTTAATTCAAATCAAGATTATTTTTTCAAATGATTTTCAATTGGAAACAATTGCTTTGTTTGATACAGGAGTAGATCTCAACTGTATCAACTATAACTTGGTTCCAAAATGATATCATTCTGAAATAAAAGAAAAACTTGTTATAGTAAATAATTTAAAATTAACTATTGGCGAAAAATTGAAGCTTTAATAGTTAACGGAAATATTGCTTTAAAAAATGTTTTTCTTTTGTCAAAAAACCTTCATCAGATGGTTATATTAGGAAGTCCTTTCATTAATTTGATCACTCCTTATAAACTCACTGATGATGGAATCATTTTCAAAACAAAGAATTCAAAAATCATTTTCCCATTCCTTGAAAAACCAAAGAAAAGAAATCTCAATCTTATAAAAGCAAATTCAATTTATAATTTTGAGATTAATACCTTGATAAAAGGAAAAACAAGACATCTCATGCATCTTAAGCAAGATGTCCACTTTCAAAAAATTCAAAAACAAATTCAAACTGATTTTATTAAAAATAAAATCACTTCTTTTCAAAATAAAATTGAAAAAGAAATTTGTTATGATCTTCCAAATGCTTTTTGGGATAAAAAATAACACATAGTTAATTTGCCTAATGAAAGACAAATTCCTACCAAAGTCAGACCAATCCAAATGAATAAATCTCTAGAACAACATTGTAGAGAAGAAATTCAGGATTTAGAGTCTAAGGGTTTGATTATAAAATCTAGGTCACCCTAGTCTTATGCAGCTTTCTATGTCAATAAGAATAGTGAAATAGAAAGAGAAACACTTAGGTTAGTAATCAATTACAAACCTTTGAACAAAGCCTTAAGATGGATTATGTACCCTATTCTAATCAAAAAGAATTTGCTTCAAAAACTGCATTCTGCATTCATATTTTCAAAATTTGATATGAAATCAGGATTTTGGCAAATTCAAATTCATCCTGATCATAAATATCGAACTGCATTCACTGTCCCATTTGGTCAGTATGAGTGAAACATCATGCCTTTTGGTTTAAAAAATGCTCTTTCAAAATTGCAAAGGATAATGAATGACATCTTCAATCCTTATTCAAATTTTTGCATTGTCTATATTGATCATGTTCTAATTTTTTCAAACTCTGTAGACTAACATTTCAAACATCTATAAACATTTTTCTACATTGCAAAAATAAATGGTTTGGTAGTTTCAAAATAAAAAATATCTCTTTTTCAAACTCGTGTAAGGTTTTTGGGTCATTACATTACTCAAGGCACCATAACACTAATTGAAAGATCCCTTGCATTTGTATCTAAGTTTCCTAATAAAATCTTAGATAAAACTCAATTGCAAAGGTTTCTTGGAAGTCTGAATTATGTTTTAGATTTCTGTCCAAATATTAACTGTCTAGCAAAACTATTGCATGATAAGTTAAAAAATAACCCAGTTCCTTGGTCAAACCAGCATATTAGGGTTGTTCAAACAATTAAAAAACAATTTCAGAAATCCCATGTCTGTATATAGCTGATCCTTTAGCTTTAAAAATAGTGAAAACAGATGCATCAGATATATGTTATAGTGATATTTTGAAAAAAATTCAAAATGGGCGGGAATATACTGCATATCGGAATGATTGTCAAAAGAATTATTCTACAATAAAAAACAAATTCTTTCAAATGTTTTGTGCATTTCAAAATTTCAAAGTGATCTTTTAAACTAAAAATTTCTTTTAAGAATTGATTGCAAATCAGCAAAAAAAGTTTTACAAAAAGATGTTCAAAACTTGGCATCAAAACAGATTTTTGCAAGATGGCAAGCTACCCTTTCTGTATTTAATTTTGATATTGAATATATAAAAGGTGATACAACTCAATTCTAGATTTTCTAACCTGTGAATTTCTCTAAAATAGGTAGCCATGCCTTGAAAACCAAAGAATAAGGACAAAGCCCCACAAAATTCAAACTCTGAGGAGAAGGCCAAGCCTAATCCTCAAGCTCAAACCTTTCAAACATAGTCATTTCAAACAAACCCTCATCAACCCAATCAGTTAAATCCTGGATCAGTATTGTTGAGGAAAAACCTGAGACCCAAACATTTCAGACATAAATTTAAAAATGGGTTGAACAGTTGGTCCAATCACCATAAACTCTTCTGGCAATTCAAAAGGCTTATGGAGCCTCCTTTTCAAATGCCTCCTCCTCTGAGGCTAAAGGTAAATCCTCTTCAAACTCTGCTTCAAAAACAAAAACAGAGATGATCAATTTTCCCTCTCAAAGTTCATCTCAAAATATTTCAAAACCTGATACTCAAGAAATTATTTTATCAAAAAATAAAAAAGTTCTTGAAACATCTGAGTATTTGGAAAAAATCTATTTTCAAACAATTTTGACAATGGAGGAAGGATTTTACAATCCCAATCCATTTAAAGCAGCCACACAAATTTTTCCATCTGGATGGTATTATACAACTTGGGGTAAAACCAAATCCCAAATATATTACCAAGCTATTTTGGAAACCACTGGCTCAGCAAAATTTAACCATTTCAAAAAGGATGACAAACACCCTGATCCTACATATTCTACATGCATCATCAAGAAAATCATCCACCTTTCAAACTGGCGAAAAAAATCTTTTAGCCTTAAAATCCTTCCCGACTGACCTCCATACCCGAGTTAACTATTGCCATAGTTTTAGTTACTGGGACTACAAACAAGCATGGTATAATGCCTTCTTCCTTCAAAACCATAAAAATAGTTATTCTTAGCTATTTTATTTTGATAGGAATTTTCAAACACAAAAAATACCCAACTGGTTCATACAATGGTGGAACTACTTTGGGAATTTACCCAAAACCTTAATCCTTGAGGTTAAGTCCTGTTATGACCTTTTCAAATAGCATTTAAAAAAAAAAAAAGATTCAATCCTTTTTTTCTGTTTCGTTTAAAATTTTTTTTGCCCTGGGTATGTATTTAGTGTTTTGCTTATCATCAAACTCAGGATTGTCAATACAATCTCATCAGAAGATTTAAAATCAAATGGTGGGATTCCTTTCAAAACAAAGTGACCACAACCAATGTCCAAAACTGGCTAATAAAAAATAACTTCATGCAGTGCCCTCAAGAAACTACAACCTTTTTGGCACAAAAATCATTTGTTATTCTAAAATTAGCTGTAGCTAAATCAGAGGATGAATCCTTCCAAATGGTTTAACAAATTATGAAAAATAGGTCAGCCTCTAATTCTTCTAAACGAAGATCTTTAAAAACACCATCCTTAAGATTAAAAGCAAGTTCAACCTCGAGCTCCAATTCAAACTCATCTGAACCTTTTATTGATTTAGGAGATGACAATAAAGATGATTGTTTTGGTATTCTACCGCCAATCAAAATGTAGAATTCAAATTTAAATTTTCAAAACTTGAAAAAAGTATTCTGCCACCTCATAAAGGCAATTGTAAAAAAAAAAAAAAAAAGAGTATTTTTACTTTTTCTGCCGACGGTGGAAAGCAACAGTTATTCCACTTATTCAAACAGAAACTCCACTTCTGTTAAGAAATGACTTAAAGCATCTATAGTTTCAACTTGTGAAGCTACAGTCGAAGCTTTTCCTAGCTGGCCTGTCTTCCAACAGGTCTACTACTTTTCAAATCTCAAAACTGCCACTCAACTTTCTCTATAAAATGGCATTTCTCTTCAAACAAGATAGGGCTTCTTCTAGGAGAGCTTAGGTTGAAAAAGAAATTCTCTGAAAACTCTAAGCATTAGAAATTATGTATTTAAACACCTTTAAATATTTGATTTGTATCCCTGTTATAATTTATAGAAAATAATTTTGTAAATTATAAATTTTCAAACATAAATATATTAAGGTATATTTATCTTAATATTCTGTATTTATTTATTTATTTTTAATTTATAAGTAATATGAATATGCTCTTTGTTTGCCTTTTTCTTAAGGATTCTCCAGATCAGAAACTGTGAAAAACTATATATATATATATATATATATATATATATATATATTTGTTGATTTGCTTGCTTGTTGTGTGAACAACATTGGTTGTTCATTTTTTTTGTTTACCCCGTGAACTTGTGGTGTTGCTGGTGTGTGTGTGTGTGTGTATATATATATTTATATTTATATGTATATGTATATGTATATGTATTTGGCATTTTGCTTATCATCAAACTCAGGATTGTCAATACAATCTTATCAGAAGATTTAAAATCAAATGGTGGGATTCCTTTCAAAACAAGGTGACCACAACCAATGTCCAAAACTGGCTAATAAAAATAACTTCATGCAGTGCCCTCAAGAAACAACAACCTTTCCGACACAAAAATCATTTGTTATTCTAAAATTGCTGTAGCTCTTCCAACAAGTCCACTGTTTTTCAAATTTCAAAACTGCCACTCAGCTTTCTCTATAAAAGGG
>CANTUT010001196.1:62500-122500 GCA_947687605.1 Reutealis trisperma
TACAGCAGAAAAAGAAGATACAGTAATTAAAAGTTCAGTTAATAATAATGAGTAAAATCCTATTATTATATTATTAAATTTCAAAGTTTTTATTTATAATGATATGTTATTCTCTAAAAAAAATTAATTTGTTTGAGATTTTATAAACACTTAAATTTAATATTTGTTTTTTATAATACAGTTAAGATTCAATTATTAATATTAAAACAATTAACTTGAGTTTAATTTTTTTTTATTCTTTATGCTATAGCCAAGTTTCAACTATCAATATTAAAAATTAGTATTATTCAAATTAATCCAAATATATTTTAAGTTCATGAATTATGAGATTTATAAATATATTATTTTTAAATTTTATCTTTAATAATTTTGAAAACTCATTATTTATTGATAAAAATGCTAATGTGATTATAATTTATGAAAATTATCAGTTATAATGACATGATATTAAAATGTAATGAAAAGTGTTTGTAATTAAATATAAAAACATTTAGACAAGCACTAAAAGCGAATTTGAAAGAAACAACAAAAAAAATATTTCAAATAAGTAACCAAATAATATATATAGATAAATACTTGAATTTATTATATTTATATAGTAATATATATATTTTTTAAATTTGAATTCTGCACAAAATATACAATTAAAGTTTATCCTATTAGATTGGAAGAAAAACAGAAATGCATCAAATACAATAACAATGATACTAAATTTGTTAACAGATATTTACTTTTTACATTATTAATAAATATTTGTTTTATGTTATAAGTATATATTAAAATTTTGAGTATTTGATGGAGAGATAAATGTTCATATAACTTTATATGAAAATACTTGAATATTGATAAAATGTGTAGTTAATGAATATAAAAAAATCTATAGAGGTGTATTTTCGTAAAATGTTACATTATGTCAATATAAAGTTTAGTTAATCATATATTTATTATATTATTTCTTATTTTAAAATTTTATTACATCTTAATTTTTCTTTATCGTAGAAAAAAATAGAATATAATGAATTCTATAAGAAATTGAATGGCATGAGAGGAAAATAATATTATTTTCTTGTGAGATTAACTAAATAATATCATTTAAAATACAAACTTAAAATTTTTATTGTAGAAAATATTCAAGATGTACATTGAAGAGAAAAAATATGATGAAAGAGCTTCACTACTAAGAAAAAGATCAAGATATAAAAGATTAAAAATTTATAATTATAGAATGATTGTTTCTTCTTATAGGAAATTTATTTTTTTTATTAATAATAACAGTAAACCAGTTTATTTATTTAAATACAATTTTAATTTCTAAAAATAATAGTTAATTTGTTATTTTATAATAATATATTATATTATATTTCCTTATATTTTGATATTTAATGTCAAAGTTGCAAAAATGTAAGTTGTCATAATAGAATAAATTTATGTTTTCATTAATTTATTCATTTAGAATTAATATATTAATTGCAAATATGTTTATAATATTATATTAATTAGCAATGTATTTTTTAGAGGTAAGGAAATAGAAAATTAGTAAATGATTTTAAAAGTTTATCTTTAAATAAAATTATTATTTTATATTTTTTAATGAACAAATTCAATCGAATAAAAAAATATTAATAATAAACAAAATATTTATTTTTTTGCTTAGCCAAACAATACAAAATTTCCTTTTTGATAAAAGAAAAATGGAATTAACAATCTTTACACTTATTAAGATACGATCAAACTCTTTTTTTTTTTGCATGTTATGTATGAATAGCAAAAAATTGATTTATAGTTGCTCTTTGATTTTTTTTTTCTATTTGCTAAGCAAGATTATCACATAAATTTCAATTTATATTAGAGAAAATATTTATTTACAAAATAAAAAAATAAAAGTATGACATTTAAAAAATAAATATAGATAAATAAATAAATTGAATCCAAAAAATATAATATCATATTTAAAAATATATAAATAAGTAAATTTTTAATATGAATTTGAAAAAGACAAGTTAAATCAAATTTTTTATTTATTTTGGATTGAATAGTTAAATCATCATAAATTAAAAAAAATTTACTATTTTTTATTCATTCTATTATCTGCTAATACTAAAACTTATATTGATACATATAAGTATAAAATTCAAATACAATATAATACCTACGAATAGAGATAAGCAAGAGACTCAGAGATACTTAATAATGTTGAAAATCTTCATAATCGAAAAATATTTATCAACCGTTTGATTTTTTTTGAATTTAATTATTTTATTTTTTTTTGTACGATTCTAAAAATTAGTAATTATCCATAAAAAAAACTGAATATATATATATATATATTAGTAACACATCTAAGAAAATTTAATAATATACCACTAAAATTTTATCAACAAGGTTGTGTAAAGTACATGGAAAATGGGCTCCAGCTTGCGACTCAAGTCACCTTTGAAAAAAAAAAAAAAATCTTATTATTAATTAATGGGAAGTAATAATATTACCAAGTGAAATGACATCAACTATACTTGTGCTGTGTATGGTTGGTCTGCGCCAAACACTGACCGTCAGATTAAATATCAGGATGCAGATCCCCAATCTGAAACCCCTCTCTGTAATCTCCATCTCCATTTTCAAGAAACAATCTGTCTATGCTCTCTCCTCACTCCTCTGAAATTAACACCCCACCCACACTGCAACACTCGAAGCTGCTAAAAAGGCAAAGTAGTTAAAAAACAAAAACAATAGCTGATATCAACGCTCACCTCAACTACACAAGTAAGTTTAGAATTTTCACATTTCTCTTTTTGTTGGTTTTGTGACAGTTAATACAGTTTCACTCTGGGTTAATATTTGAAAGCTATGTAGTCATTTGAAGTTGTGTAATGATGAAATGGGCATTTTATGGATTGATGAGGATGTGAAAGAAATGAAGTAATTGGTACATTTTCATTTTCTTTGTTTGATTGCCGAGAAAATTTGGGTTTATTGTTGTATGGTGCTTTGATCAAGTTAATCAATTGTGGTATCAGCTAAATTGATTACTTGTGGGTTGATTTATATGTTATTTTTTATTCTGGGAGTCCTTAATTGGTGGAGAATACTTCGTTTTCTGGGCAACTCTATGAGTGTTTGAAGTTAATTTGCTTCTGCAAAAACATATATCTAAAAGCCCTCTTTGCAAGGAAAATTTCCTTGATTTTGGCTTTTGTTTTAGATGCAGAATTTGTATTACCTAGGAAAAATTAAAAGAGAAACAATTTTTTTTTTTTCCCAAATGAAACAATAATCTTTTCATTGATTCATAAATGGGTGGTTGAGAGAACTGTGATATGGCATAACATATAGATTTCAAGTTCCTTGTTTACATTTCCCCATATTCTTAGTATTCAATGGAGCTTAGTTGAAAAGAAAGAAGATTAAAATATTTTCCACTTATTTTAGATTGGTGGGATGGGAAGTAGATGTTGATAGCGGAGGAACATATTCCAACTTTTGTTTATTGGAGCTGGAGAGGGAATATGTTTCCCCATTACTTGTATTATGGTTTAATCATCTATGAATCTTTTTTTGCCTTTCTTATTTTCAATACCTTGGAAATGAATGGGCAATTGTATCCCAAGTGCTGTTCTCTTATTAATTATTTATTTGATCATTCTTTGATGTCTTGAGATATAAACATATTAGATGGCACAGAATTGAATTTCTATCCAAAGAAAGATGAAAACTACATTATGTGAAAATTGTTTCTTAAATTTCCTGCTTGTATAGCTGCAATTCACTTGTCCGTATTCTTTTCTTTCTGTTTGCCAGCCTGAAACTTGATGCATTGTCATAGCTACAGAGATGACGTTGTTGATATGCCTGGCATTTGTAATCATTGCCTATGGCTAGGACTATTCCAATTTCATTAGGGTTATTGAATAGCATTTTCCCATTTCTAGAGACATAATGACTAGCACAAGTGAGGGACAAGATTTTTTAGAGAGTGATGGAGGCTCAGATGATGGAACTCTTGAAATTTGTGAAGAACATGAAGACGCAGAAGATGTGCTATTGCCACACTGTAATTCACACAATGGTGTGACTAATTTCATGATTTTGACAGCACCATCAATAGAAAATTTAAGCTCTAACAGTTTAGAACCATATACTGGGATGACTTTTCCATCATTAGATGATGCCAGAGAATTCTATTATGACTATGCCAAGCGAACAGGATTCACCATAAGAACAAATCGGATCAGGCATTCACTAAAGGACATGGCAGTTATAGGACGTGACTTTGTTTGTTCTAGAGAAGGTTTCCGTGCTGCAAAGCATGCACTGAGAAAAGATAGAGTTCTTCCTCCTCGTCCTATAACAAGAGAAGGATGCAAAGCCATGATAAGGTTGGCAGCAAGAGATGGTGGAAAATGGGTAGTCACCAAATTTGTGCAAGAGCACAACCACAAATTAATGGTTCATTGTAAATTTCCTGGAGAATTGCCAACCATAAATATACTCAGTGAGGTATGTCTCAGCTAGTTTTTGTAGTTGGTACTCTATTTATAATTAGGCTACAAGCCTGCATCTTGAATGACCATATGGATTATTTAGTCTCAGAGACTGAAATTAACATAGCAGCTATATATTTTAGGGCTTGACCTCTATTGAGATTCCCTAATATCTAAATCTATGCTCTTGAACCTTACCCTTTTTTTACCATGCTTGTTCACCTCATCTCATCCAAAACCCATGTGTTTTGGTGTTAAAATTCATAGATAAATCCACCCTTATGGAACACTGAATCATTTGATCGGGGGCATAGTTAGATACGTGAAGTGTTTGCATCAATTTGTATGGAGCTAAGTGGCAATTTTTCAGCAAGCTATCCATGCTTGGCCAAGGAATGCACACCATAGCACTTCAGTCCTGTACCTGTTATCATTGTTTTGGTTTTTGCAATTACATATACTAGAATAATAGAATTCTAAAATGCTTTCAAGCTGTATTTGCCCATGGCTTCACATATATCTCATACACTTTTATTGTAGTGCTGTTAAGCTTATATAACTGCTGAAGTGCCAGGAATGCATCATAAAATATTAATAGGGCCGTGGATCTAATAATTTCCCATCAAGGCATGCAATGTGGAAAAATCCGTTGTCTGTAAATGCATGTGTAAGATCATTAGTTCACAACAGCAAATTGGTTCTAGAAACTCTTTGCTTGTGATAATTGAGAAATAACAAGTAGTGCTACAGTAGATTCATTCTGCAAGTTTTCCTATTCATATTTATCCTCCCATTGTTTCTGATCTTATCTTACTTCCAAATTTGTGTTTACCGTCATTCTTCAACTCGTAATTTTCCAACATTATTGCAGGAGGAGAAGGATAAGAAAATCCAGGATTTATATGATGAGCTGCAGCGTGAGAGAGAAAGATCTGCAGCAATTCAACAACAGCTACACATGATTCTTAAAGATCTTGAGGAACATGCCGAGTTTATGTCTACAAGAGTTGACGAAATAATTAACAGCTTGAAAGAAATTGAATTTGGCAATCTATAGTTGTGAAATGCCATATAAGAGTGCTACTGTTCGTTAGATGGACCATTCAAGCCAAGTTAGAGCACAACAAAAGTATTACTCTGGCTTCGCTTTGAGGTTGAGCATTTTGACTCTATTTCTTGGAGAGCACTGACACAATCTCTTTGATATATTTCCAACTAGTCTGAGTGGACCAAGATGATCATGGCATGTTCATACCCGAAATTTAATAGCAAGCTATTCCCTAATCTGACTTCTCATCCTGGTGTGAGGTAGGCAAGTGCCTATAGCAAGCTATTCCCTAATCTGACTTCTCATCCAGATGAAAGGTAGGAAAGTGCCTTCTCTCTTTATCTTTGCTTTTTCCCTGGCAAAACCAATTATTTGGTTTTTGCTTTTGTTTTACTAAGTGGCCTTCTGTTTGCAGCTATAATTTTTTCGGGCTTGATGTTTTTTTCACTAAGCCAACAATATACACAGTGACATTGTAACCATTTGCTCTAGTTTCTTCCTGGAGCTTATGTTACTTCTTTAACCTCATTGCAGGAGAAGCCTGTGTTTTTAGGGTTCTTGCACTTAAATGTTCAAAATATAGGTCTATAACAAGAATTAGCTTATCATCATAGAGAAGAATCCAATTTTAAACTCTACTCAATTTACAAGATGTATATTCCTATCATTCTTTATCTCAATGAATGGCTTATAAAATCATCTCCAATTGTTGAGTTAAAAAAATGGAATTTATATCAAGTGATAGATTATTAGTTTAAATTCTTTCTGAGTCAATGTTGATAATGGGTACTCATATGAGTTGGAGATTTTCATAGAATTGCCCAAATTATTGGCTTGCTTAGTTTTTATTTCGTCAAGCATTGATTGGTGACCTTCATGTGCTGTTCAATTATCAGTTGGCTGGGATGGGATATATATATATATATATATATATATATATATATATATATATATATATATATATATATATATATATAAACCAGCTGAGATATTAATTTTAGACTAAATTAAAAATTAATTTCATGTCGCTTGTCAAATATTGATGAATTATCCTGACAATATATGCATATGCTCAGAGGCAAGTAACATAATATCTTGCAATTACTTGGGCAGTTGCATCACACTTATTGAATGCTGACAATGTAGCCAGAAAATTGGATACAATTTTTAGCTATTAGATGATATTGTTAGACAGCTCACAGAAACTAACTCTAACTAACTGTTTTTCTAACTAGTTAATAGGCTAAAACTAACAAACTAAAGTTCATAATTTACATTTTCTGCAATATACATGTTTGGATTTATAAGCATTGGCAAGAGCAATTAATTATACAATGAATATATTTTCTCTGTTTTTTCTAAATTTCAGAAATTTCTTTTCCATTATTGATAGCTTGAAGCTCTGAACAACTCTGAGAATAGGTGCTGTGTACTGATGGATGAGAGATTTTTGCAAATGCGGTTTCTTTTTAGCTTGTAGTTCCATGATTTTAATACTAAAGTAGGAAGTTCATAACTCATATTTTCGGCATCTCATAGTTCGTGGTAACATAGTGACTGTATCGTAATGCAGGAGGTCATCAAAATTCTTTGGAAGTAGGTTCTCATTTTCATGTGTTTTAAATACTGATGATATTCCTCAGAACGCCATGACTAAACATAAATTATTAGTTTTAAATTTTTCAATTCACAGGAATTTGAAAAACCATGCTCAGCTCTTAGTGGCATAGTGATCAAATATTTGTATTGTGACGCAGAGCTGCAGGTGGTGATAAAAAGAAATTATTTTGAAGTTGGTTCCTATTTGCATGTGTTTTCAATGCTAATGATATTCTTTCCCAGAAATCTCATTAGAAAACAGAAATTAGAGTGCCAAATTGAGCTTAAGAGTATCAGAATTTTAAGGGAAAAAAAAAAAAAAAAGAGCAAAGAAAATATGCAGAAGAATGATTAAATCAAATTTCTAAGTTCTGAGAATAAAAGAAATCAAAGCATGACCATTGAAAAAGGTCAAATAATCACATGACCTTGCATGAAGTAAGGTACCGTCAAGCTGTCACAGAGTTGAGGACAACTAGCCAGATACTATTAGTCCAGCAATATCCCATACGCCTCTAATGTGAGTGTTAGTTTGACTTTGATTTCTTTAATGGGTGTTTAAGATGTTTTTAAGGACATTCTGATTTGTTATGCCCTACACGATAAGGCAACTCTTTCCTTCTAGCCCATCTAATGGATTTAGTGGTAATACCTGTGAGGCAAGGGACTCGGGATCGAGTCGTCTCACCGGCACTTGAGAATGATTTTTTTTGTTTTTCTCTGGAGTGTTGAAGGTCTGTTTGAACCGGGTTTTTCACTGTTAAAGCAGTGTACTGTTCCTTTTTCTCTCCATACTACTCATTACTGACAAATATCTTGTGAAAAAAAAAAAAAAAAGATATTTGGTAAACTGTAATACAATGTAATATAATATAATCAAATATATTTTTAATATAAATATTATATTAAAAATATATTTAATTACATTATAACTTAACAATAAGAATTATATTAATCAACCACATCAGCTTCATCTCGAAACCTTATTTGCCGAATGCCGAAATGACGTCTACTTGAAATTGCAAAGACTGTTAGAATCTTACCATTTGCAGTGACTACTAAATATTTACCACTTGCATATTTAGCTATTTAGCCGAAAAATACCAATATTGTTGAAATTTATAAATATGGTAAGATATTTAAATTTCTTTTGGTAAGATGATATCGTTCTTTTGGGTTCCTGTTCTTTGCCAAGGATGGTTTCATTGATTAAACAAGAAATATATATAAAAGAAAAAAAAATCGCATAACATAAAACCAAAACAAATGATTAAAAAGAAATAATACGTAATAAAAAGAGAAGAAAAAGAATTGAAGAAATTATCATAAAAAGAAACAATAATCCACCAAGCCAATCCTACAAACATTTGAAAAAACAATAAACACACCCTCAAAACTAATCATTTTAGTCCTTTTAGGTGACAAAAAAAGAAAAGATATATTAGTTTCAATCCTCCTAAATTTATCCCAAACTCTCCGCATTTCTCAAATTTTCCATTTCCCTCATCTTTGGATCTCAACAATGATGATGTGGCATTACCTCGTTCTTCTTCTTCTTCTTCGACACATGTCAAGGATCCAACGGCTCCAACTCATCAATGGGAAAATCAATCAAGTCCCAAAAATATTTACAAAAACCCTCAAAACAAGAAGATGAAGATAATCAAATAATCTCTTTTGAGTTAAAATTAACCCAAAGCACTAAAGCCACCACCTTTCATCATTTGCCTAAACTCATTAAAATTAACCATTCCATCACCATCAACATCAACTTTCATAATCATTCTCTTACAATCATCTAATGTTTTACCTTGTTTAAGCCCAAGTGAGGCTAAAACAGATCTTAATTCATCAACTGTAATAAACCCATCTCCATTTCTGTCAAACACATTAAAAGCTTCTCTCATATCCTCCTCCTCATCCCTCTCATCCATAATCGACTCATACAAAATACTAAACTCTTCAATATCTACACACCCATCTCCATTAACATCAATGTTTTCAATCATTTGGGTTAATTCCGAATACGGAATAAAAATACCCAAATTCTCTAATGAATTACTTAGTTCATTTTTTGTGATTCTCCCATCCCCATTTCTATCAAACATTTGGAAAACACGGCGGAGTTCAGTGTTGTCCATTCTTTTATGGACACCGCCGGAGGAAGAGGAGGAGGAGGAGGAGGAGGAGCTGGAAGAGGAGGAGGAGGGTGGTGTTTTGCTACGGAGGAAATTGGCTTGGTGATGAGACCAAGAAGAAGGTAGGAGAAACCTAAGCTTCTTGGGAAGCAAATAGAGAATGAAAGAATTAAGAAGATGGTAAAGAAGCAAAATTGATGGCATTTGAGTGGTGTCAATTTGATTTTGTTAGAGAAGATTTTGGAGCCTAATTTTAGTTTTCTTTTTTCTTGTTGATTTATTAGATATATATAGAGAGGAAATGAGCAGTTAAAGTAGTTACGTTGATACCAAATACACTACTGAGGAAAATAAAAAAGTTTGGTGGGTCCATTTACTGCTGGCTCTGTTTGGACTTTATTTTACGCGTATTGGGTGATAAATATTAAATAAATAAATAAATTAGACCATTTATCATTATTAATTATTATTTATTATTATTACTGCTGCTGCTTCTATCACTAACAAGTAACACCAAATAAAAAAGCCCAAAAGCATTGTACAGTTTGTCAAAGACGCGTTGCCACAATTATTGCTGTTTGGTTCTCTTAGAAAACCAGTTCACTAGTACTAATTTATTCAACAAAATAAAATTGTTGCACACCTATCGATGCATAATTACACCTTAACAATTCCAATCCCCATTTCTCTTCCCTTAATGCTAAAAAAAAATCAAGAATTCTATAATTTTAAATGATGCAATTACGTTTGACTCAATAAAATTAACTATATAATTTTTTAACATAAATAATGATGTATTTAAAAATAATTATAATATATTTATTTCTTATTATATAATGTGTTCAAATTATACTATTTCCGCTTCAAATATATAGGCTCACTTTTCTTTTTTAAATGTCTAAACATATAAGCTTATTTTCTCATTTAAAATATATTTACTCTCTTAAATTTCTAATTTGCCTTTATTTAATTTTATTACATAAGTATTTTTAATTTACTATATGAGTAGTAATTAAATTAATTGAGAAGTATTTTTGTAAGGTTAAAACAAAATTTATTATTTAAATTATATTAACTAATTTTTATTAATATGCGTAAAAATAGAAATAGATCTATGTATTTAGAACGGAAAAAATATAAATTTTTGTTATTATTTTTTTTTTTACACAACTTACATCATTTAGCTGTGTTTTAAATAATCATATTTAGTTAAGTTGAATTGTTTCTTTATTACTTCTAAAGAAGAAATCATATTACATCAAAGAGTAAATGAAAAATATTCAAATTAATATTAGAATAAAATTTTTTAGATGAATTTACGTAAAAAAAAAAAAATTGTGGCATTGTTATATTTTTATTAAAAATAATGAATCAAATATCATAATTTTTTAAAAGTTTTTATACATGTAAGTCAAAGAAATAAGTTTTTTGTTTTTAATTTATACCACTTCTAAGTACTTCCCATACGTTACGAGCATATTCGCAAATGGACCGCAATTTCTTTTTGAATTTAAAAAGTCGTTGAGAAATATGACCGTTGATAACGGATCTAAAGAGAAATGAGAGACGTTTGGGGATTAAAATGCGCCAAGAAAAAGGCCGAGATGATAGTGACCGTCGGACACTGTGCAACGGCTATTATGTTGTCGTGTGATTGGTGGAATGCTGACACGCGGCAATCATTAGATAACTTGGCCGGTTTTCTATCTCACGTCTTAGGATGAAATTTTTTGGCTCAAACGGCCGGAGCATGATACTTTACTCTGATACAAATATATTTAATTATAATTTATAAAAATATTTCTAAAAGGTAGAAGTACCAAACAAGTTGGATAAAATAAATTCAGTGTAGGAAAGAAATTCTGTGCTGCAGAGAAAACGAGATAATTTTTAAAGTAACTTTGATATTATAGTAAAGTTCATAAACTCGTATATATGTAAATCTATAAATAAATAAATATTGTAGCTTATTTGTATAAAATTAATTAGTTTATTCTATGTTCAACATTCACTCACTTATAAATTTTTTATATATTTTATTATTATTTGATGTAAAATTCATTTTTTAATATTCCTAATTATTACTTTTGCTGATAATAATGGTAAAAATTAGAATCTAGATATTCCATCACTATATTATTAATATTAATATATAATTGTAAAAAGTTATTTATTATATACTATGTTTTATAATTGTAAAACTTAAATAAAAATGGAACTATCAAAGTAATTGTTGTCGGATAAAAAGTTTTGTGACACAGATTACTACATCAAATTATTTTTTTTAAAAGCAACTTTTAATTAATATTTACCATATATATTTATTCATGGAAAAAGAAGGTGAGAAATTAGGTCTGCAACTTCATATGTTATATATAACTTATATGTGATAAACATTTAATGCGTCTAATTACAGCAAAAAGAGGATTTATTGCTAAATCGCTTTTCTTTTTTTAATTTAAAGATTGGAATCTAATTATGGTCATTGATTATCATTTGAACATTGTTAAGAGATACAATAGTAACTACTGAACCTTAATTTCAGCTTACGAATTCGGTTAAGACAGTAGAATTAATATTTAGACATCACAAAGAAACCTAGTCATCTACTTTTTCAACTTTTTTTTTAGTTTCTTTTAAAGTTTATTGTTTGAGCCACCATTAACTTTCATTCTGTCAGTGGTAGTTCATATTTTTTTTATTGCCTTTAGTTTTTATTTTCAATAAAAGATATATGTATGTAAATATGTATCTTTCTACATAGATTTAAGTTTTTTTTATATTTATTTTATGAGTTTTGTTATCCTTATTAAGTCATTTGTTTTATCTCCATTTATGAAAGTTTGTTTGTTTTTTTTAATGAAAATTTGTCTGCCTTCCGTTATAAAAATTAGGAAGTTTGAGTATGGTATTTAAAAGATCAGACTCGTTCATAGATAACGAAATCGATTTATGATTCAATATAGCCATTGAGTAGAATGTATTTTTATTGATATGCAAAACGCAACCAAAAGTACTGTATATAATTATTCTGTTAACACGATCAATAAAATTCATAGAAAAATCTCATTTTTATAATAAGACTTATATGTATTTCTTGAATGCTGTTATATTTTAAGTTGTACTGATTAATTATTATCAATGAAAAATTTCTTTTATTTCAAAAAAATTTAGACATTACATATAATAAATTATTTTATAAAAAATTAAAAATTTTTTTTGACTGGTAAAATAAATTAAATTTTGATCAAACATACTGTGGACATATTTTTACCACCAACCACTCTACCTCAAGTTGTTGCTAAATCAATTTTGATTCATAAATAATCGATAAATATTACATATTAGGTGTGGTAGTTCTGTTACAAGTCATATATATATATATATATGTGAAATACCTGTCACAAGACCTAATCATTTGAGGTATGGTTCTTTTTCTAAAGCTTTGCTTAAGTAGGGTAAGAGACAAACGCGTTTGGACAGCTACTAATTAACACATCCGTTGCCATAAGCATGCATTATTGGTTTCATGGTAGCAATTATTTCATTCTAGGATATGACAATTGGTAGAGTATTTTAGAACACTCAACCTAATTATATAAATTTATAAAGAGTTTTGAAAAGAATATAAATTGAAAAATAATTATTTTTTTAAAGGTTGGATATTTATATAAATTTTTATTTATATTTAACTTGAGCATCTCTAAATTTTATATATATAGTTGTAATTAAGTAAGATTCGAATTTGAAATCTCGTAATTAAGGAGACAATTATAATAATATCATTAAATCAAAGTTTCATTAATATTTAAATATCTATATTATCAAACTATTTCATATGAAATGGTTAATTAAATATGAAAGTAAAAATGGGAACAGCTTTCCTTCAGTCCAAGAATCCTCCATTTTAATTTACTAAAAAAAAAAAATTCCAACGGCTGCAAGATATTTACAAAAGTTTGCGATAAATATGTAATTTTAAATTCCTAATTAGGTTTTAAAATATTATATTGAATAAAAAAGGACTAATTTAAATATTTTTATAAGATTATTAAATCCAAATTATATATAAATTACTACTTAAATTAAACATATGTTTTATATATATATATATATTAATGAATTACTATTAAATATATCAAGATATTGTTAATTGGATTTGAAACATACATGAATTGCAACTTGCAAGAAATGGATTTTAATAAATTTTGGTACAGAATTTATTAAATTGGTTCAAATATGTTATTAATATTCCTAATTTTATGTCATTTAATTATAACAAAGTAATTAGGTGGTCTTTTCACATGCCAACAAGACACATTAGTCTAATAGTAACATTAAAATTATTTAAAAAAAAAAAAAAAAACTCTTTATAAAAAATCCCTTAAAACACCATTGTCAATGATAGCAAAAAAAAAAAATCAAAGTTAGTTGCTTCATTTTTTATCTAATTCAATATACACATTCATCTAACATAAAAAAAAATAAAAAAATAAAAAAATAAAAAAAATTTTCTTGTTAGACTCATAATTCAAACATAAATGATATAATTAATGTATTAATCTTTCTTTGAAATTAAATCAAAATGATATGACAAATTAATAATCTTACATATCATATTAAGTCCATTTTTGTAGAATAGTTAAAATTAAATTCTTATCTAACTTATAATTTAATCTTGACCAAAATTTGAGGCAGTAAATGCATATTTATTGCTTGAGTTTAGCATTTACTCCATTGATCTCGTAATAATAAGCTTAATTTTTTTTTATGTGTCCCAATATATAATCTATTTTCATTTTAAATAAAGTAATTAATTTATTATTTTTTAATACGTCTTTATTTAATGTGTATTTTTATTAATATGAGTCATTTAATTTTAATGTGTTATTTAATATTAATAAAAGGATATTTAGTATTAATAAAATTTATTTATTTAATTATATTAATTATATATTTTTTAATTTTTATGAAAGTTAAAGTGGGGTATTTTTAAGAGAACGAGGGAGTAAGATTTATGATTTTGTGATGGTGATGTGATATATGACATTAGACTAGTAGCTTTTATAATGGTTAAATATTTTTCTTGTTGTGTCTTTTAATAATGTTTCAGTAGTGGGTGAATCCTATAAAAATATCTTAAATTTAGAGATCAACACCTAACCAGCAGCCTAAATCTGGCATAATAATAATAATTAATAAACTTAAAATCCTTTTTTTCAATTAAAAAAAGTTTTTTACATTGTAGTGTATAGACGATTAAGAGTTTGAACTATGATTATTTCATTTCCTTAGAAAAAAATAAAAAATCAATGCATATACAAAAAGAATAAAAAAAAAAAAAAAAGAAATGATTTGTGAGTGCTAGTTTAATCGGTGAGGATACAAACAAACCAAGTAGGATTCAAATTCTTATTTTAATTATCCCTTCTGAATTTTATTTTTGTTGTTTATTAAAATTTAAGCATTTTTCATATTCATAATTAAAAAGAACAACATTGATTAATTTGTTTACAACTTAATTAAAAATATATAATGATAAGATATATTATATTTAGCAGGAAAACCCTTAATCCACCGTTTGGCATAAAATATTTCAAACGAGAGATTTTATAAAATCCATAAGTTTAGATTAAATTCATTGTTTGGCAATATAAAAGATGTCAGAATCTGTGGATTTTAACAAATTTCTCATCTTCCAAAATTTTTTATTTTTGAAGGTTTTAATTTCTCACATTCTATATGAGAAGTTCAAAATTCATCATTTTTTATATATGATGAATTGTGATAATTGTTTTTTTATTTCAAGATTATTTTTAACAATTTATTGATTTTATAATCAATTCAAATGATAGAATTTTTAAAATTTATAAATTTCACAATATATGAATTTTATTAAATCTATAGATTTACTCCCCACCAAATCCAAAGTTAAAAAATTTCTCATATATACTTCACTTCTTCAATGTCATGAAATCTGAAACTTTACCCGCAAAGAGTGAAGAGTAAGAAAAGGCCATTTTAATTACTTGTCTAGTTGACTCCATCAGCTTGGACTTGGTTCTTCGTATGACAAAAGATGATAAAGTAATTAATTAAATACATATATCAAGCCGACTCTAGCTACTTGTATATTATTATTTATAAAAAAAAAATTATCTTTAAAATATTAATTAAAACGTTATTTTAAAATTAAATTTAATATTTTAATTATCAACTTCAAAATATTTAAATCACAATTTCAAATTATGCTAAGAAGTTGATTCAACATTAAAAAGAGAAAATATATATTGTTGTACACTGGAAATTCTTTTACATGTATGTACCTCTAGAGGTACTCTAGGGGTGGTATTATATATATTTACACTAATGATTTTATTTAGGTAAATATTCTAAACGTTAAACTGTTTATTTTTTCTTGAGTAAATTTAATTCTACATAAAATTTAAATTTGAGATCTTTGAGCTATAAAAATTAATAAGTCTTTAATTAAGGTGAATGACGGATTGGATCTTTCTTGGACTGAATTTTTAGTTCTGCAAGATGAAAAGAGAGCATTAAAAGACTCTACAATACTTAAATTAGCTGTGATATTTTAAGAATTGTAAGGAAGAAAATGAACTTTCTTGTAGCGTATAAGTCCTTGACTCACAAGAAAGAGATGAGAATATAAAGAGCAAGCTATCTCAATATAGTGATGCAATTATCCTTTATATTCAAAGAAGTTCACTGTTGAGTCCACTATTGGCTTGTTGTATGGTATCCTAAGATTAATGATGATGCTCTCTGACTTGACAAGACAGGTGCAAGGTTTCATCATCAACGTTGTTAGCACCAGTGAGTATATTTGGTCATTGTTTAGGCAGTGGTTTCACGTATTATAGTGTAAGGGAGCATTATAAGGGACAAAGTTTACATTGACATACTTTCCCTTCTGTATTTTATGAGTGACAATTATTACAGTCTTCTATTCAATGACTGTATGATCTTTAATGAGGGCGGTCTTCGAGAACGTGGATGAAGACAAGCTTTAAAGGCAATCTAATGCCTTGTTGGACAAATGTGGATTGATCTCTTTGGCGTGCTTGCATCCCACACTCATGAGTGGACATTCTTTTAGATGAACTTTATAGAGCTGGTGTTATATTAATTTATTCTCTTATTAGTTAGATGTTCAGTTTTAGTTAGTTTCAACTAAGTACCACGTGAACTTTATTTTTGTATATAAGAAACCATAAGAGCTTCTTTTCTTTTTGTATAGTAAACTCATTTTTGCAGCAAAGTACAAAGCAAGTTTTCTTTACTTTCAATTACTTACTAGAATCTTCATGATATCAGAGTTTTAGAAGCACAAGTTACAGTGCCTTCTTTGATCCTTGGTTTCCGATCAAATTTCAGTGCCGGATCTTAGCTCTTAATCAATTTTACTTGTAAACTTTTGATTACTGTTCTTCGAGACTTACAATGGACGAGATTCCTAATGCAACTATTGAGAATGTTGTTAGAGTCACTAATACAGAGCAATTGAAAGATTCAAGTGATCCTTATTACATTCAAAACTCTGATCATCCAGGTATGAGCTTAGTTTCTACTGTGTTAATTGGCAACAATTATATATCATGGAGTAGATCTATGAGAATCGCTTTAGGTGCTAAGTGCAAATTAGATTTTATTGATGGTTGAATTAAACCACCAGAAGAAAACTCTAATGATTTTGAAAAATGGCAGAGGACAAATCTTATGATCATATCATGGATTTTGAACTCTGTTTCTAAAGATTTGGTTGAGGCATATACCACCTCTTCTAAGCAACTGTGGGATGAAATTGAGGAGTGTTTTGGAGAAAGTAATGGTCCTCTGATTTATCAACTTTAGAGACAAATAGCTTCCTTTTCACAAGGAAATTTATGAATTTCAGTATATTACACTCAATTGAAACGTCTCTGGGATGAATTGGTTGTAGTAGATCCTGTGCCTAATTGTGAGTGTGGTGCAGGAAAGGGAATCAATAATATTTTGACTAGAAATCATCTTATGCAGTTTCTTATGGGTTTAAATGAGAGTTATGATGCTGTTAGGAACCAAATTTTACTAACGGATCCATTGCCTTCTGTTAATAAGGCATACTCAATGATTCTTAGAGTTGAATCTCAAAGACAAGTGTCTTCTAATGTTACTAATGTGATGATTGGGAATGTAGCTTTTCTTGCTAAAGGATCATTCAATCAAAACACTTCTATTAGAAGAATAAAAGATCCTTCTAAATTTTATAGCTATTGCAAGAAAAATGGACATGTTAAACATGATTGTTTTAAGCTTCATGGCTATCTTGAAGGGTATAAAGGACTAAGAATTAAGGATACACCTATCAAGTTGGTTGCACAAGTGAACACAACTCAACCAAGGATAGAAGATACACCTATTGAACCTTTGGACAATGTGAATGACAAGAATACAGGAAATGATGATTGGGGAACAATGCTTGCTAACACAATCCATCAAGAGATGCTGAAGATGTTCAAAGGGAAAGCTCCAGCTATGATATATAATCCAAATGCTGCTAACTTTGCTGGTTAGTTTTCATTCTTTAGATTCTGTGGTTTTGGATTTGTGGAACAAGGTTCATGGATTGTGGACACAAGAGCCACAGATCATATGACACCAAATAAAAGGTTATTCAAAATCTTAAACCCTTTACTAAAACTAATACACATATATCTACCTGATGGCAATGTAAGTGTTGTTACACACATAGGTACTATTCCTTTGCATAATAAATTTGAACTTAAATAGGTCCTTTATACATTAGATTTTCAGTTTAGCCTCCTTTCAGTTACTAAATTTTTACAAACATACTTACTTAAACTTTCTTGTTATTCCTTTGGATGTGCTTTTCAGGACCTAAAGACTAATAGTATTGTTGCAGTTGGTCAGTTGATGGATGAGCTATATAAGCTAAGTAGTAATAGCTTTAGTCAAAGCAATATAGATGCTTTCATTTCTACCCTGAATACTTCATTTTATTCTTTTCATAATTCATCTGTAAATACCACATTCTCTATTGATCAATCCAATAAAGAGAATTTTCAATTACCTGATATTTCTTTCTACAATTCCTTTACTCAAGATTGGCACAGAAAACTAGGACATTCTTCTCTTATCAAACTGAAACATATTCCATGTTTAGAGAACTTGAATTTTGATTCTTTTGATTGTGATGTATGTCCTTTAGCTAAACAAACTAGAACCCCTTTTCCTATTAGTACCTCTCAAACCAATCAGCCCTTTGAACTTGTTCACATGGATGTTTAGGGATCGTATCACATAACCTCAATCACTAGAGTTAAGTATTTTTTTTTTTTAACAATTGTAGATGACTATTCTAAAGCCACTTGGACCTACCTCATGTCACACAAAACTCAAACCTTTTTCATGATTCATACCTTTATTAAATGGTTCAAAATCAATTTCAGACAACTATTAAAGCTATAAGGACAGATAATGGGACTGAATTTCTCAACAATCAATGTACTAATTTTTTCCAAAATGAGGGCATATTACATCAAAAATCTTGTCCTTATTCTCCTCAGCAGAATGGGATTGTTGAAAGAAAGCACAAACATTTGCTTGATATGGCTAGAGCATTAAGGTTCCAATCTTATCTTCCAAAAAAATTTTGGTCAGAATGTATTCTTCATGTGACCTATCTCATCAATAGACTTCCGGTTAAGTCTTTAAATTAGAAATCTCCTTATGAAATGCTCTATGATAAGCCACCTGATCTCACAAATCTTAAACTTTTTGGTTGTCTTTGTTATGTGTCTAATTTAATCCTCACAAGGATAAATTTGATTCAAGATCAATTAAATGTGTTTTTCTTGGTTATACACCTGGCTATAAAGGTTACAAGGTTGTTGAATTCAAAACCTCCAACATTCTCACTACTAGAGACATTCTTTTCTTTGAACAAAATTTTCCTTATGCAGATAATCTTGTTTCTTTTGATTCAAATGTACCAGTTCCTTTACCTTCCATTCCTCCAAATTATGATTTGTTAATTTATGAACCAAGTCCTTTTTTACAACCTATTCCTGTATCACCTTCCACTTCCAATCCTATTAATTCTGATTTAGCCTATTTACCACCTATTTCACCAATTCCTATTGATTCTATTCCCTCATCTACTCAACCCCATGCTTCTGAATTACATACTTCATCTGCTACTCCATTTGCTAATGTGTCTTTACCTATATCCACTGCTCATAACTTACTTCCACCTAGAAGAAGTACTAGACAATCTAACAAACCCGCTTGGCTACAAGACTTTATAGTTCCTAAATGAAGATCAACTACACTTGCCTCAGTCTCCTCAAGTATGCAATCCATAAGCTCTTCTTCATTTTCTCCTTCCTATATTGCTTTTATAAACCATGTCCATTCAGTTCATGAACCCACCACATATTCTCAAGCATCACAGAATTCTGAATGGGTGAAAGTAATGCAGCAAGAAATAAATGCTTTAGAATCAAATGGTACTTGGATTTTGACAGATTTACCTCCAGGTAAGAAAGCCATTGGTTCTAAATGATTTTGTAGGATTAAATATAAACCCAATGGTGAATTAGATAGATTTAAGGCTTGTTTGGTTGCAAAAGGATATAACCAAATTGAAGGCTTGGATTATACTGAGAGATTTTCTCTTGTTGCAAAGTTGGTTATAGTAAGATTACTACTTGCTGTTGCAATAATAAAGGAGTGGCTTGTTTTTTAGTTGGATATAAATAATGCTTTTCGTCATGGCTTCTTGCATGAAGAAGTATATATAAAGCCTCCTCCAGGCTATTCAGTTTCTCATCCCTCTCAAGTTTGTCTTTTAAAAAGAACTCTCTATGGGCTTAAGCAGGCATCTCGATAATGAAACATTGAATTTACCAATTTTTTGTCTCACTTGAACTTTGTTCAATCTCCCCATGATCATTGCTTGTTAACTAAACAAGATCATCAATCTTTTCTCATCTTGGTAGTCTACGTTGATGATGTTCTTATAACTAGCAATGATGTTCTTGCTATTGAGTCAGTTAAGGCTGCATTGGATGCTAAGTTTACTATTAAGGATCTAGGTTACTTAAAATATTTCCTAGGTCTTGAAGTTGCTCGGTCTTGACAGGGTACTTTTATTAATCAAAAGAAGTTCATTATGGATCTTCTTACTGAAACTAATATGCAGGATGTTAAAGAAGTTTCTTCTCCTCTTTCTCAAGGGCTTCAATTGGAACTTGACAAAGGTGTTCTCCTTACAAATCTAGATCAATACAGAAGGCTCATTGGCAAGTTATTATATTTGAATCTTACAAGACTTGATCTCAATTATGTAGTCCAACATTTAAGCCAATTCATGGCTTCTCCTAGAAAACCTCATATGGATGCAGCCTTTCATGTCTTAAAATATCTTAAACAGACTACCTCTTATGGTCTTTTCTATCCCAGCAATTCTGCACTTTAATTAATTGCTTTTTATGATGCTGATTGGGGATCTTGTGTTTTCACCAGAAAATCATTGATAGGTTATTGTATATATTTCTTGGTGATTCTCTAGTTTCTTGGAAAACAAAGAAACAACATACCATTTCTAGGTCTTCTGCTGAAGCTGAGTATAGGAGTATGGCCTCTATTGTTTGCGAATTACAATGGATCTCCTATGTTCTTAGAGATTTGCAGCTTTCTAGTCCTTTGCCAATTGAGCTTCATCGTGACAACCAAGCAACCTTACATATAGCACTAAATCTAGTGTTTCATGAAAGAACTAAACACTTAGCCATTGACTGCCATTTGGTTCGAGACCAACTTAAACTTGGTTTCATTCATCCTGTGCATATGTCAACCAAGCAGAAACTTGCAGATGTGCTTACTAAGCCCCTTTGTTCTGCTCAGCATCATTTGTTAATTTCTAAGTTGGGATTGCTTCATTTGCAGAAGGGGGCGGGGGTTGTGTGGAGCTAGTGTTATATTAATTTATTCTCTTATTAGTTAGATGTTTAGTTTTAGTTAGTTTTAACTAAGTACCACGTGTCCTTTATTTTTGTATATAAGAAACCATAAGAGCTTCTTTTCTTTTTGTACAGTAAACTCATTTTTGCAGCAAAGTACAGAACAAGTTTTCTTTATTTTCAATTACTTTCTAGAATCATCCTTGTTGGGCTAATTAATTAGGACTTGGTTATTTTCTCCATCATCAAAAACAACTCGAATGTCATTGAATTAAAAACATATCGAATAAGTTGTTTTTCAACCACATTCGTTGATAACCCACAATGCCAAACAAATTCAGTAATTTGTGGAATTCCTGAATATAGTATTAGCGCTCAAGCATATAAAATAATTAAACTAGTAAATGTGCAACTTGTGAATAGATATAGTGTCATTTCTTAATCTAGCACAATCAAATATTTATTAACAAAAGAGTTGACTGAGGCAGTAGCATGCTGAATAGAGGCAAGACAAGTAATGCTAAATTTAAGAAAATCAAATACAAACAGCCATACATATAGGAAACACTTCTGTCTATTGTCTCTATCTCTTTGTTTATATTTTCTTCCTTTTGTCCTCTTCGAGCCTTGTCTCCACCTCTTACATAGCTGGCCGGCTAATATATATATATATATATATATGAACGAGTGTCCTATTAATTAAAATATAAAAATTCAGACAAAATTAAATAAATAAATTAAAATTTTAAAAATTAACATATCACTTCAAATGATAATAAAATATTTAAAAATAATATATATATTTATGTATTAGAATTAATCTGTTTGTTTCTTGTTTATTTAGTACAGAATATGTATGTAATATATATATATATATATATATATATATATATATATATATATATATATATATATATATATATATATATATATATATATATATATATATATATATATATATATAAAAATTTATGTTTTTAGTTGTATTTTCTAAAAACACTTTCAAAAAATATTTGCTAAAATTTTAAAACATGATTTAGTATTATAAATATTATTTATTTATTTTATATATGTGTATTTATTCACTTGTTGTTTTTATATATTTGATTTGCTTTTTTGCATTTTTTCATATGCTATTTTTATTATTTATATTCACATTATGTAACTTTATTTTTTAGATTAACATGGTTCTAGGCAATGATGGAGGGAATGGGATCAGGAAAATGCTAAAAAAAAAAATAAAAGTGAAAATTAAGATATAAAAATATAATAAATCATATTTATAATATTCTAAAAAAGCTAAAAAAAATTCCTAACAAATAATAATAAAATATTAAAATACAACGACACTGTAGCATCATATCTAGCCGCACACTGAACACTAATCTATGTAAAAATTATATTAATTTAATCTCTGAGTATGGTGCAAGTCTTGTCAATATTAGGAAAATTTACTAAAATGTGTACTATGAATTGGATAATTCAATTGGATAGGAACAAACCCACTTCATAATTGGACTAAGGAAAGTCTGAAGTCAATGAAGCATGCACGAATGAAGAATAGAAAATTGTGAATTTGCAGCTATATTGTTGTGTTGATGGTAGGCAGTAGGCACCGCACAGGGCATAGACTACAAATTTCAAACACTCGATCTGGCTAGCAATATGGCAGTGTGTTTACACGTTCAGCACACGTTTCCATGCTTTAGAGTCAAATCCTTCACAGCTACATATATATATATATATATATATATATATATATATATATATATATATATATATATATATATAGATTAGCTTGACAATGGAAATTGAAAAACCTACGCAAGTGTTCCAAGTTTCGAATAGGCCAAAGCCTTTGAAATGTATCACCTACATTTGCACAAAGAAAAAAAAAAAAAAAAAACAAAGACTAATTATATGTTTACAAAGAAAACTTGCAAATTCAATAAGCCTTTAGCTCAATAGTATTGGACTGATAGGTCTTGATTTCGAACCACAATTAAAACTAAATTTATAAAAAAAAAGAAAAAATAGAATTCTTGTCATATGCCTTGCTTTCCTTTCATAGTCCTAAATCCTAAACTTCGATGCTAGTTGTCAATGCACATGTATGCTCATGAGCATTCCCACTTTTATTTTCCATTTTCCAACCTAATAAGTACAAATGTTTTTGTAGACAGCCTCATCATCTTGTGAGCTCGACCCATTTCCAGCTTAACCTTATGGGCTAATATTTTTCTTTATAATTAAGTTCAGTTCAGCCTGATTGATCGGATCTCAACCTCTATCCATACTCGAACCCAATTTGAATAAGTATTCCTAAGCTCAACTTGGCCTAATATATGATTCCTATAATTTTTTTCCCAAGCAAAAATATACGGGAAAAATAAAAGAAAATTTTAAAAATTAAGAATTAATTAAAATTAAAAAAAAAAAAAAAAAAAAAAAAAAAGGGTAAAGGTTAGTAATCCTAAATAGAGGACAAGGTTTTTTTTTTTTTTTTTTTTTTTAGTTTTTTTTTAGTTTTTTTTTTTTTTTTGAAGTAGATATAACAAAGGGGAGAAAGAGAATTAAATGAAAGAGAGACTAACAGAGAAAGTAAAAAATGACAACAGTTGCTTGGTTAAAGATTTTAGGCATGCTTTTACGTGTTCATGATGGCAGCTTCATTGCATGCAAAACCATGCAAAGTACTGTTATATGCTCTGTAAAAGAGGCGGAGGCCATGGGGTTGAGAGCAAAGCAAAAGCTAGGAATTCAGTATGTATGTTAACATGATGTTGGTTCCTAATAAAAACTTGATTTTAGGTTCCTAATAAAGATTTCATATAGAAAAATAATAAAAGACATTAAGCCTTAATATAATGTTTGGGTTTTATCACCTAAAAATTTAAACTTTTGAATTGAATTTGAGATTTTTTACATGGTATCAGAGTCAACTCTACATCTTAATCTGTGCTCTTCCGTCACAATTACAGCTATATATCAGTAGAGTATGGTACATATGTATTTGTTTATCTGTTCTATTCGACTCTCAATTTGTTATATTACGTACTTATTAAGAGCCTAACACGTGTTAAGAGAGGTTGTTGGAGATAAAGATCTCACATAAAAAAATAACAGAAGACATTAAGGTTTGATATAATGTTTGGATCTCACCACCTAAAAGTTTAAATTTTTAGGTTGGATTTGAGTTTTCTCACTTTTGGAGCTTTTTATCTAATTATGTAAAAAAAGAAAAAATAAATCCCTAGATGGGTTTAGATGAGAAATATTTCCCATTATATGTCATTTTGTACTAGATGGTGGCTTATTAAAAAGTCTGAACAAGAAATCGCCAGTTTGAATGGCAATGCTAGAGCAAGAACATTATCACCAATGTAAATGGCGACTTATAATAGTATAGCTCTTTTTTTTTATTTTTTTATTTTTATTGTTTTGGCCAAAGTAGTATAGTCGAGTATAGGTAGCAAAGGGTAAGTATCGCCATTTACAATGGCGATACTATTAAAGCTGTAACTGGAGGTGGCGTGTTGGAGGGAGTGTGCAGGAGAGACATGAATTAACATCATATCACTACTATAACTGGCGATATGTGTAGTGAAATCGCCAATTAAAGTGGCAATTTCATGTGTTAATAAATTTTTTTTTTTTTTAAAAAAAGCTAGCATGCAGCAAAAAGAATTGATTCTCTCCTACACCATTGCAACCCTCACCCACTAATTATTAATCTCCTCTCCCTTTAAAGACACTTTTGTTCTTCACCACTTTGCTCAAATTTGTCCATTTCATCTCCTCATATATTGTTCTCAAAATTCTTCAGCTATTATTCTTAAATTTCTTAATATTTTGCTAAACAACACTAACAAGGTAATGTTTTTAAAATAATTCATAAAATTATTCAGTTTAAATATATAATATTTTAATTATTAATATGCTTATAATTTGAGTTAATTTCTATATAATTTTTAAGTTATTATTGTAGATGTTATTATGCTATGTTATTAAATGTTAGTTATGTTAAAAAATTATGATTAATATTTGATAAAATGTTATTTTTATTATTATGTTAAATTTTTAAATAGTTATTAAATTGTATGATTATTTTGTTAAACTTTAAATTATCTTTGTAATAATAATAATAATAATAATATAATTTGAGATGATGTTGATGATGATGATAATAATATAGTTTGAGATAATAATATAGTCTTGTTTTTATTTTATTACTTTTTAATAATAATATAGTTTGGTATTATTTATATTTAGTTATTACATATTTTTTGTGATATTTTATGTATTTTTTTATTTTTTCTGTTGGTTCTATATTTTTTGAATTATTTATGTAACTTCGATTCTTTTAGGTTACTGAGTTTTTTTTTTTTTGCAGAAAATAATAGTGATAATTGTTCATAAATTTTTGTGTTGGAAGAAATAGCAAGCTCCTTAAGATAAATATATTAATTTTATTCAAGTGAAATTTATGTTTAAATATTTGCATGCATGTATGTATAAATTTTTATGTAAAATTTATTAATTTCGAATGTTTGTGCAAATATGATCTTATTAAATATTTGCATGTCTGTATAAAAATTTAGAAAGTTGAATTTTTGAATTTCAAATTTTTGTGTATATATAAACTTAATAAAAATTACTTTATATGTATATACATTAGGAAATTGCGTAAAACATTTTATATATATATATATATATATATATATACACACACACACACATTTTTGGATGTATTATTAAAAATATTTGCAGTTGTAGAGAAGCTAGAATATTATTATTGCATGAGTTAAAAATAAACAGATATATAAGTACTACAAATTTATTAAATTTTTATCATCTTATAAGGGTATCTAATTATATGTAAAAATTATATACCATGTACAGTTTTATTAAACTTTTATATTGTCAAGTATTACAAACAGTTAAAATTATTTTTCAAATTACAAAATTATCACATTATAAGAATATATTATTGTATGTAAAAAATTTAATTAATCAAAATTTTTGCATTGTATATATTATATAAATTTAATATTTTGAAGTACTAAAAATGGAACAAACTATAAATGATTTTATATAAATATCTTTAATAAAATACTAATAAATTTTAACTAATTTTAAATAGTATTCACTTTTTAATATTATTGGTGCATATTTTATTTAATTTAGATATCTTTTAAGATAAAAAATCATGCCAGTCAAAAATATGTATATAGGAAAAAAATAATTTATGTTATAGTTTTTAGTCCTTATGACATTGAATTTATGTAATTTCATCACATGATAATTTTTCACGTGTTCATTTAACAAATATTTAATTCTTGTACATTACTTATAATTTATTATGCATTTATAATTGTAATAATTTGATATTATAACCATGATAATAAGCAAAAATATAACTTGAATATTAATAATAATTTTTTTTATAGTTATTTCATGTAGTTATAAAACATGTCAAGTTCACCATGTATCATTGATTACTGGGCTGGTAATATAATCCATAATCAATTTTGTATTGATTATGAATATGGTTTCTAAAAAATGAGTAGGAGTGAAGATAGATTATGTGTGGAGAAATTTAAAAGAAAAGTTAGGATTGCATTAAGAATAGATAACATTTGTAGAATTATATTGGAAATTATGTACAGGATTCCTAAGATATTGATGGAAGGAAAGGTAAAATTTGGTTGTATTGATATATGGGATGAAGATGACATGATGATAGTGCCAGCACATCATGAAAAATATGCACAGTATTTAAATTATATTGAGTTGTATCTTGAAACTCGAGAGATAAATATGCACACAAATGCTCATGTTGGATCTTCTGATGCTCATCAAAAATGTGATGAGGATGAAGGGGAGGCTGTTGAGATGAAAGATGATGAAGGGGAAGATGATGAGGTGGAACATGATGAAGGGGTGAATATTGAAGGGGAAGATGATGATATTGATGAATATGAGGAGATGGAAGATTTTGATGATGAGGAGGAAGATGAAGATGATGACATGTATGATGTTGTGTGCAATACATTAACAAAGGCAACTATAGATGGTGGTGGTTCTAGTGGTGGATATTTGGTGGGCATAGAGTATGATCTCATGCATGCTGATTCTTACGCAGGTGAAAATAACATGACAGTATTTGACCCGTCAAAGGGATTTATTAAAGGAATGATTTTTCAATCTAAAGAAGCAGTTTGAGCAACAACAAATGAGTACTCCTTGTGTCGAAATCAAAAGTATATGGCTAAGGTTGCCAGGCAGAATACATTTGTTCTAAAATGCAGAAAGAGTGATAGTGGTTGTGGATGGAGATTGCGAGCAACTAAAAAGATAGGATCTATGTTTTGGGAGATAACTAGGTATAATGGCCCTCACAGTTACACTAGTTCTTGTAAGTCACAAGATCATTGGCAGTTGTGATTCAGAATTGATGTCTAACTACATTGAGACTATTATCCGGGAAGCACCATATATCAAAATTAGTCCCTTAATGGCTTGCATCCATTAGAGATTTAACTACATGCCTTCCTATAAGAAAATGTGGCTTGCTAAGCAATTAGCCATTGGTAGGTTGTTGGGAATTTGGAAGAGTCCTACAAAAAGCTTTACTAGTGGATGGGTGTTGCAATTGCAGCTAATCCTAGTTCCTGTTATATAATTGATGAAAATGCTTGTTATGTTTAAAATATTTTAGATCTTACATGTTGGGTATTCAGCAAGATATTTTGGACATTCAAACCCTACATTGAAGGCTTTAATTATTGTAGGCTAGTATTGTACATGGATGGAATGTTTTTGTATGGGAAGTATAAAAGGTGTTTACTGATAGCCTCTACATTAGATGGGAATAATAATGTTTTACTTGTTGCATTTGCTATTGTGGAAAAGGAGAATAAGGAAAATTGGAGTTGGCTTATGAATAACATTTGGTTGCATGTGACTACAGGAAAGATTTGTGTGTAATAAGTGATTGCCATATTGGAATAATTCATGCAATGTAACATGATTGGTGGAAGATGTGTGATCACCATTACTATATTCAATATGTAGCAAGCAACTAAAATAAAAAGTTCAAGAATGCTAGACTGAAGGAGTCCCTAACAAAAGTAGGTAATCATCTACCCATTGAATATATCCATTCTTATATATATTGTTAAAACTGTGCTTCATCAATAATTATTGTCTTTTTTATAATATGTGTACAACATATGAATACCAAAAGTTTAAAAAGGTGACAAACAGCATCTATGAAATGCACCCTGAAACAAAAAATTAGATTGAAAGAATCCTATTGCATATGTGGACATGTGCATATGACTAGAGGAAATAATGTGGGAGTATGACTACCAATATTGTTGAGTAAGTTAATGGCATGATAAAAAAAATTTGGGGTATACCCATAACTTATTTGGTGAATAGGCTATTCGAAAAGATGTGGACCAATTTGGGAACGAAAATTTGAATATTCGAGGGAGATTGCTGACAGGATTGTGTATTTTAAAGACTAGTAGAATTTATTGAATAAAAGAGTGACAAAGGCAAATGGGCATTCTATGACCACTTATGATAGAGAAAAAGGTCTTTTCTCTATCATTACAGCTTTTAACAATACGTTGTGAAAAGAAGGAGATGAATAGGTCGTTAATTTATTTAAGCACACTTATACATATGGCAAATTTAAAAAAGAAAAAAATACCTTGCTCCCACGACATTGCTTGTTGCTTGAGTAATGGGATTATTTTCAATTCATTGATTGATGTTATACTTTGCAATGCATATTGGAGTGCTACCAAGTCGGCCTCTATCCTTTAAGGCATTTTGGATATTGGCCGGCATCTTACTAGTTGCCTCTAATTCTAGATGCTAGTACGATGTGAAAAAAGGGATGTCCAATGACACAAAGAATTCAAACAGAAATGGATTGGAAGGTTACTAATAAGCAAGGATACTCATGTAGATTATACGGTAAACCTCGACATAATATTAAGATTTGTTGGCATAGTAGTTGTCATGTATCTAATGCATGAGAGAAATGATTATTTCCTGAATGTTTATGTAACTATTGTTGACTTATTTAGATTATTATTTCCAATTAATATCAAATATATTTTATTACATGTGTATTGGCTGTTCAAATTTATTTTATTTTTATTTTAAGGTGCAATCAACCATAATTATAAAAGAAAAAGTCATCAAAACAGTATGTTTAACATGAATAGTTCAAAAAGCGTAGAAACAATAGATAGATGATCCTAATGGTACTATATAGTATGATAAGAAGAGAAGATTCATTAATCATCCATACTATTCGTGTTTGGATCCTAAACAAGCCAATCACATTTTCATTGGGAAACATATAACTAATTTGGAAGATATGGGAAATATTATCATTTCAAATGAGCCTAAATGGAATTGTTTATGGGAAATATGATGTGAAGTTTTGAAGCATACTGTAAATATCATGATATAGCAATCCCTAAGGCTCATTTAGCTTATATGCCAAGGGAAACGAATGATGATGAGAAATATAACGAACGATGATGTGAAAAATATTAAGCAACAACTTTATTATTAGATTGACATAATGAGTGCAAGACTTGAAAAATTTCATCACACATGTGATCCACTTAGGTTGATAAGGGATAAAAATATCAACACAAAATGTGATGCACCACACAATGATGAAATCTCTGATTACAGTGACAGTGATGATAAGGATTTTGTGAAATATTTACCAAATTGTTTGCCTAAGTGTTGTTAGAGTATTGATTTATGTATTGAAAACATTATGCTACAATTTATAAAATAAAAGATGTGTTATGTAGATGTCTCAATTTTACTCTCCTAGGGAAATATTTAGAGCAACCAGATATCATTGGGCTTATGATGATGATTTCATTTATTGTATGGATCCTAATCAGCATAATAGTGAACTTGTGTATAACATAATGAACAATGAGTGGTCATTTCATGTGCAAGAATCAGAAGTACTTCATAAGGAAGCTAGAGAATATGGTATTTTAGTATCTCGTACAAAGGTAATTAACATGAATATATCAAATATGGATGAATTATGGAAAGCATTATTTCAAATACGTGAAGAGAACAATCACATTACAATACATGTGAAAAAATATTATTTTAATCTACAAGCTGATGAATTTATGGAAGACAGTGAAAAGTAGAATCTCATTTGTTCATATCAATAGCAAGATCCTCCGATTGTATTTCGGACATTTATTTATCTGATGAAAATTAAACATTATTTATTCAATGTATGAAAATTCATTTTTATAATTTCTTATTTGATTTTTATTATTAATCAATTATTCAAATGTTAATTAAAATTTTATTATAGACAATTATTTACAAGATGATGATAGATAATATTATTACTATTATTTGCAATTGTGAATCGTTATAAAAATTTAATATTTATTTATTCCAATAACATAGCGAAAAATACAAAGTACAATTTTTATTCTTTATTCAACATTTCATCATCTAAAATATATTTAAAGTAATTACTAGCACTATTCATCTCTACTTCAATAAGTTCTCTATCGACTGTAGACGCTTGCTCTTTAGCAATTTGCAGCATATAGAATCTAGATCTACGAAGAAGTATATGATTATTCTCCTTTCGAATTCTCTCTATTGCAAGCTCATAATTGGAAATGTTTTTCCTTAACATTGTTAACAAATAACATTACACAACTAGGGCATATAGTGCTTGCAAATCTTGTACTAAACTTTCAAATTCTTATAATCTAAATTGCCACTCGCAACACAAGCCAGTGTAATATTCTTTGCGATCACTATATTTTTCACTCTCATAATCATCATTAAATCTTGAAAGAATGCAATTGTTGTTACCACTACCACTTCCTGACTATCAAGTCATGTTTGATTCTTTTGTGGTTTGCATCAATGCAAGTTCTGAATTTATACACAAATGCCATAATCACATGCTCATAGTAACAATTGTGTGTTATCAATTCATTTTGTTTTAAATTAATATATGTATTTAGTGATGATATAATATAAATTATTAACTTGTTTTTAGTGATGAAACAATATTGTACAATGTTGTCAAATCATGTGCTGTTAATTATTATATATATTCAATGATGATGCAGTATTGTCAAATTATTATATTAGATAAATAAGAGATGAACATATACAGTATTGTCAAATTATTTTGATTTCAAATAAATTTATTAATAAGAATATGAATTTTTTTTTTGGTATGGAATCTCACAGAAGAGATTAATATAGCTTGGCCTTACTAATCCATCATTATTGATATTACAGGGTATACATCGATCTAAAGCTGTTTGGTATAATCGATTTGAGTCACCCTTACTTATATGTCATTGTTCTTTTACATTACTACACATAGAGCACATCGATAACCATATTCAGGACCATCTCTAGCTGACTAGAATTTTAGGAATGGCTAGGCTTGGATTCTTCTAGTTAGACTAGTATCTTATCACTACATTTGTGGAGCGATGGAGGCCTAAGACTAACATTTTCCCTTGCCTGAAGAAGAGATGACTATTACCCTTCAGGATGTAGCTATTCAGACTGGTTTACTGATTGATGGCGCACCAGTGATTAGTCATGGCCATCATGATTAGTTGAATTTATGTGAGAGATTATTAGGAGTAAGGCCACCTAATAATGTTATGTTGGGATCGAAGTCGAACTTATCTTAACTCACTGAACAATTCAGTGATCTCTTAACAGTTGTAGATGATGAGACTATTCACCACCATACTCGTGTATTTATTATGCGTATTATTGGTGGGATATTATTCCCTGATAAGTCATCTTCATGAGTGCATTTGATCTTCCTTCCTCTTCTAGAAGACTTAACTTGAGTTCGACATTACAGCTGGGGTGGAGCATGCCTTATATGGTTATACAGAGAGCTATGTAAGACCACATATTTGGCTATAAAACAAATTGGTGGTGTCCTATTTTTTGCTTCAATTTTGGGCATGGGATCGATTTCCATCAGTTGCACCTATACTATATGTTCAGACACCACATGTTGGCGTACCACTAGGCTTTTAGTATGAATAAATATTATTCATCATTGCAAAATTTGTAAGTACTTACTTTGTTAATTAATAAAATTATTTTTTTATAGGTGGAGCACTGCTCGAATCACTACTCTGGTGTCCACTCATGTGTTGAAGCTTATAAGATACATGATTGACTTGATTGAAACTGATGATATATATATATATATATATATATATATATATATATATATATATATATATATATATATATATATATATATATATATATATATATATATATATATATATTCCCCTTAAACTTGGCATCATTGGTCATTTTACCCCTTGAACTCTAGGAATAACCAATCTAATTCTTATACTTAGCAAATTGAAACATTAAACCCCTTAAATATTTATCAGTGAAGCATGTATGTTTTACATGCTCTAATGTGGATCATAGTCAGATAATATCAACTTTTTTTTTTTAATGACGTGGAATATTATCAGGTTTCGATCCCCACAAAACCACTAAAAGATACAAAATTACCATCATAACACTAACTAAATTAAAGCCAATTAACTAAATTAAAGCCAATTACTCTTTTCAATATTAATTATTTTTCTCTATATCAACAACCTCATCTTTCTTTATTTTTTTTCGAATATTAATTTTTTTTCTCTATATTTATATACTGGTAAACATATTATGACTAAGAAACACCATTCACAAGCTATAATTATGAAATGTACAACTTGGCCTAGAAGTTAAGAATACTAAATAAAAACTAAAAATCAAATCAAGACATATAAATCTATCAACACCTTGAAGAAACATATGAGGACACAATAAGCTAGAGATACAATAATATAAAACCTAGTTTATATTTAACTTGAATTTCAACAACATAAAAATCTCAAAGAACCAATCTGTCTAAAGTCTCTCATTGTATACAGTTTTGTTGCCAAAACATATAAAATTCATTCTAATCGATATACAAAATTCATCCACCAAAAATGGAAAATACCACAAAATGATAGCATAAATAGAAAAGAAAAAGAAAAGGCAAGACATTATACAATAATAAGGCCCTAATTCATACCTAAAATTCTTGCTGCTTCTCATACTATATACCGACGACATCGTATCACACATATAATCACAAAGTATTTTAAAACAAATTTTCCAAAATCTACCCAAAAATTAAAAAATATTCTACCCTCTGTAAATTAAAAGAAAGATCCAAGTGAGCTAAAAGATCAAAGATCTAGTTTAGGTTTAGGCCTGGTTTCAACTTTGGCTTTTGGCTTGGTAACTGTCTTCACTGTATTTGGCTTGGCAACTGTCTTTGCTATTTTCAGCTTGGCAGTGACTTTAAGCTAAGGAGTTTCCAATCTCTTTGTCAGAGCAGAGTGAGTTGGTGGAAGCTTGAGATTGAGAGCGAAGGACTAAGATTGAGAGGAAGAAACTTTTGAGATTAGAATTTCGTTTGTGAACGGGGAAGGTAGAGAGAAAAAATCACTGTGCACTATATATATGTACTCCATATTTGATTAATTAAAAAATAAAGAATAAAATTTTGAATCCATATCACACTTAATTTAATTGGTCACGTTCTCTACTTATAGATTATCAACAAAATTTACCAATAGAAAAAATTTCATTGGTAAATTTACTAAATTACCGATAGAATACTGACGATACATGAATTTTTTTTTTTAATTACTAATAGATTACTAATAATTTGCTAATAAATAATTATCGATTGTCAAATTTTGTTGCTAAATAAGGTGCAAAAAAATGGCGCAAAAAATTAGAGACATCATATTGACAAAATTTTTAGTCGGTAAATTTACTGACCAAAATTTCATCGGTAAATTGGAGAAAAAAATGCTTTTTAATTAACTGAAAAAATTTTGAATTTATTGACCAAAATTTTTGTTATTAAATTTACTGACAAAAATTTTAATCGGTAAATTAAAAAGAAAAATTTTCTTTAATTTAATTATACAAAATTTCTAATTTACCTATAAAAATTTTAGTTGGTAAATTGGATAACAAAATATTTTTTAATTTACCGACTAAATTTTTTGTTGGTAATTATAGAGAATTTTTTTTTACTTTACCGACAAAATATTCCCTTGATAAATGAAAATTTTAGAGAGAAATTTTCGTCTAAATTTTTCACTAAATTTTTTTTAAAAAATTACTTACATAAATTTAGTCGATAATCTGTTAGTAAATAAAAATTTTAGAGAGAAATTTTCCTCCAAATTTACTGTAGGTTCTCAAAGCTGCTTTCTCAATCCCTAATGCTGGTCACATGTTTTTAGATTCGGGTCGTAATACTCATATTTGGGTGATTATCACCTATATTTGTAAAAGATGTTTTCACACGAATGTGAGAGAGTGTGCACTATTTTTCATATACCGGGTCCATCTAATAATTTTTCCAAAAATAAATAGCTATTTGTTAACTATGCATGTCAACATATATAACTTAAATAACAACTAAAATTTATGATTTTATATATTATCACCATAGTCGATGAGACTTAGTAGTATAATGCTGAAGTGTGTCTAATGATGAAAGTTCTCAAGTTCGATAAGCAAATTGGAGCCAAATTTACTATAACACGCTGAATCTCTGTTACCTAAGCATGAAACCCCAACTTTAATCTCAGAGAACCCTAATTTCTTATTATCCAATTAACCCTTAAATTCAATTTTAAAAAATCACTAATTTCTCAATTACCCACATAACCCCTAATTTTATTTTTAAAAAGCCCTAATTTGTCTTTACCCATAAAACCCCCAATTTCAACTACGAAATCCCTAATTTTTCACTGCCCAATAAAACTCTAATTGAAATTCAAAATCACTAATTGTTTAATTAACAGTTATACACCCAATAACAAATTCTTTAATTGTTTAATATAGTAAAGAAAACTCAATAGCTTTTTGTCATCAATATACCCTACATTGTGGACCATAAATTCAAAATAATCAAACAAAAGACAAGAGAATACAATATAAAATTTAACCCTTATACCCCACATGTATCCACATAAATGAATCCCACATGCACTAACAGAACCAAATATGCTTTTATTAACCATGTACCTTTAACTAGTGCCTTTCAGTTGATATTGACTTTTTCAATTACACAAGCTAGCTTTTGCAAATCATTCGAGAGAGAAATGGACATACAGAGAGAAGCAACGAAGGAAAAAGTACTTAGAGCGATAATGCTTACACCACAGAGAGAATGTAACAACCCATATATACCCTAAGAGTTATCATGACCAATTACTTGACTTTGAAGTTATTGTAATGAAATATGTGATTTTATGAGAACCCATGTGTGATGTGATTTATGAATATGTGACATGTTAAATTAATTTAAATGTGTCTAATATGAATTATTGTTGTGAAATAAATGATTTATATGAAGTCCATTAGTATAAAATAATTTATTGCACATAAAATAAATTTTCATGTAAAAAGGCGATTTTTAAGCATAAAATAATTTTATGAGTATTTTTAAAATATTTTTAAATAAATATTTTTGGGGGGAATTTTACAGAAAATAATAAGAAAAATATTTTATTTTTAATTATCTATAATCAGCTCTAAATTAATTAAAAAGCTCAAATACCCAAAAGCCTACTACACTAAAACACTCCTAATCTAGTTCATTAAGGGTAATATTGAAAATTTCACCCAAAACCCTAATATTTAACCTAAATTTCAGCCAGCCCTTTATTCTAGCTACCACCATTCTGTTATTTCATTATTTTGGTAGAAAAATTCTCTCAAAATATTTTTCTCTACCTAAATTCATAAAAATCCTTTCAAACTTGCGATTTCGTAACCGTTTCATAAGTTTTTTCTTTCCTTTCAATTTGCTATTCGATTTTATGAAACAAATCTTGGAAAAATTATTTTGAACTGAATATTTACTGATTTTCATTGATAAAATTCGAGCTAGGTGATTTATTGAGAGAAAAATCCTACCGAAAGCACCAATCTCTCTACGGGATTTCTTCAAAGGTGAATCTTGTAACTTAAAATTAAAATTTTTACACATAAACATCACTAAGGGGGGCGATTTCTACATCATTAATTTCTAAATTGATTTTTGATGTGTTTTGATAAAAAATATTGGATTAAACTATATTTCTGCATATTTCTGTAATGACTAAAAAATTTCAAAAAACAAAGGAATTTAAGATTTTTGTGCTAGAACTTAGAAGTTAGAAAATTCTATTTTTATTTAAACATATGGTTGCCAATTTGTATATGAATGGATTCTAATTTGATACTTGTTTTGTTTGAATGAAAAAGAATTATTTAAATCATGCGTTTGCATATTTCTGTAATGGACGAAAAATGCGAAAACTCATGATTTTCACTCTAAGCCTTAAACTTTGGAATGTTCACGCATAATTATTATCTAAGGCTGCCGAATCATACGTGAAGATGTTCTAAACTGATATTTGCTGTGATTGGATGAAAAATAATAGTTTAAACCACTTGTTTAGATATTACTATAATGACCGGAAAAATATTAAAAACAAGAAAAACTCATGGTTTTACATTCTAAAACCTAAAATTAGAATTTTCATGTACATGTCACACATATGGTTGCCGATTCATGTGAATTAATATTCTAAAATGATTTTTGTTGTGTTTACATGAAAAATTTTGGTTCAAACCATGTTTTTACATATTACTATAATAGACGGAAAGTGCGAAAAGTAAGAAAAATTTAATTTTTTCTTTGATGATGCATTCAGCCTACTATGGGATTTTTATCCCAATGTCTATAATTTTTATGTGATGTATTTTGAAGATTATTGATGTGTATGTGTGTATGATAAGTGATAAAATTGCATGTTAGTTGAATGTATGACACTAGACAAGCCTAGAGATACTTTGGTATACTTAAGGTATCTTAACCTTATTTTGTGATTAGAATGTGAATGTGATTGGATAATATGGAAATGGATTTTATGATGAATTAACAATGAATTAATGGTCTTGAATTAATGAAGTGATTGATTGAAGGAATTTGTCATAATAGATAAGCATGATGCTTGAAAGGCTATCAATAAGTTGACATTTATGGAAGTGTTATAAAATTATTGTTAAAGTGAATTGATATTAAAATAATAATATTGTGTTGACCTTAGAAAGGTATAGACATGAGTTATAATGTGATTTCATATGGACCTATTAAGGCTAAGTGTGCAAGACTTTTAAAGTCAACATGTTATGTGCAAGTAATGAGGTGCACTTATATGTGTAACTCTAAGTGTGTGTGAATGTTATATGTACATGGGGTAGCTATGGGATAGGATAGCATCATGATTGAATAAATACTAAGTATTGAATTAAATATGATGATAGAGCTTGAGGAGTTTTAGAAGTCCAAGGGTTACGTGAATTAGGAGCAAATGAACCACAAGGTGAGTAAACACTATAATCTTGTTTCAAGTGTGAGTAACATTTTGTTATATTACAAATATGTGATATCATATTATGTGAGCCTTTGACATTCTTGAAACCCAAGTTCTTTCTATTTTAAAATGAAACTCTATAATTTCCTTATTAAGTTTGGGTTGCCAAAGGACAATTGGTCTAAAACTATTTTTTGTTATTATCCAATGATAATTTCTTGTGATTATTGCCCTAACTTCCATTCTTTCTGGAACTACACTATCATTATATATTTTGTTCAAAAGTTAAACTACTATTGTTATTGCGATACATATTATTGTTGCCTTAATGTTATTGCTATATATGAATATAATTAGTTCTAGCTATAGTACCTTTAACCCTTTATGCAGAAGTCCTCGTGCCAATACGGGTAATCATCGGAACATGTGCACACAGTATTAACCTAATGGATAGGGATTGTGTATCCACCTCAGCTAAAAAGGGCGATTCTAGCGGTGGTGCCTGATCAGCTTCATGCCTTCTATATGATAGGAGTTGGAATTTGGTATAAGGCCACCTCTCCTCTATGTGTTCGAGTGATAAAGCAATAGCCTTTACTCTCTATGTGTTATATGTGTGATTTCTGCAAACTTGCTAAATTAAACCCTTGATAAATTGCATCCTGATTCATGAGTTATAAATCATGAACTATGTGTATAATCTATGAGTTTCCTTTTCAAAGGAATAAGTGTTAATGTATGTGCTTTATCATTTACTTATTAAGATCATCTATCTCATCAATTTTTTCTTGTGTGGTTCCAGGTGAGCAAATATGAGGAGGTAAGGTGATGGTTAAAGCATCTACTTTACTTGGGGATTTCCTTGTCAAAGTCATTAATAATACCATGCTATGAAGTTTTGTCATTAGATGCTTCGGAAATATTTATTTTTTATGTTTATTTTGAGATGTTATTAATTATTAAGCTTCCAAGTGGGTTATGAATATTATTTCCTTATAGATTATGTTTAAAGTATATTTTAACTATGCTTCCGCAACTTAAGATTTTCAAAAAAAAAAAAAAGGTTTATTTAAGTTAATGTAAGAGATTTTGGTACAATCCTAGGCAATATTTATATATGTATAAGTGGGTTCTACGGGCATGGGTGACCTTATGTCTCCCAATGTCCTAGAACCATTATGTCTCTAAAGTTGATGTGACAAAGAAAGTGTACGGATAGTAGTAAATAGGGTTTGTTCATAGCGTGCTTAATTTGGTGTGCTACCCATCTATCGGCTAAGTTAATTAATCTATTTACATCCAGGTAGGAGAGAGAACTAAAAAAAAAAAAAAAAAAAAATTAGCCCCCTAAACATCTGGTAGGTAGGGGTTAAGTCAAACATTAAAATGGGCCTACTTGATTGGATTTGAATGGTTAAAGTGTTCAATTGAGATCGCGAAAAAAATGAGTGCTAATGTGCTCCAGTCGCTAAACAATAGAGGCAAAATTGAACCTTATCTCTGGCAAAAATATGTTAACGCTAAAAATAATTGATTAATTAATTTAGCAATAAATATCATTATATTGTTTAATTAGGGTCCTTGTTTCAGTACCATCAGTCCATTAAGTTCACTATTTTTGGTATTTTTATATTTAATTTGAATAATAAAATAATGTAAATCTAGTATATACAGGTAACAGTACCGTCAACCTTCAATGTAGGGATTTGTACTCTGAAAAGTAATTACAACCTGACAAACTTAGTATATAGGCGTCTAGCACTATCAATAAGTCAAATTAGGAGTATGATATATAGATAGTAATGCACTATCAATCAAGAGTTTGTGAATATATAGGCAAAGAAATCATCAATTCCAATGATCATTGCAAAACAATTTGAAAGAATATTGGTAGTTTATTGAGTCGAGTGATAAAAAACTTTATATAGTTTACAAAACTATATATAGTGGCTATACAAGTATAGTTTAGTAAAATATAAATACATACTAAACCATTTACACATGTTGGACTTTTCACAGTTGGGCCTATGTCAACATCTTTATATCCTTTGAACTTAATTAATAAACTAATTATTAATTTCGTAAATTAAAAATTGTAATCAAACCTGTTGGTTAAGTCAACTATGTTTTTCAATATGATTGTCATTTTTTTAATGCAAAATATGAATGGAGATATATAATTTGACTCGAAAAATCCTTATTTAAAATTTGGAAAAAAGAAAAAAGGTGCACCAAATTGGACTGTCTTATAAAAGGGAAGAAGGAAACATATTTATAATTTTTTTAAACAAAAGAGTGCTTGAAAACTATGCTTGGGTTTCAAAACTAAAATCCAAAAATGAAAATTCAATACTAGAGTTTTCTCAACCACACGAAATTAACTATTCAACTTGCTTTCCTTTCCGAGCATGTGGATTATAATTAAGTTGGTTTGATTCGGTCAGCCCCAGGCAACATTATTGTTTATCATGCAAACCTTTTTTTTTTTTTTTTTTTTAAATGTATTAACATATCTGTATAAAAATAGAAAAAATACGTAAATACTTCAAAATCATGATAATTTTGAATGAGCGCACTAACTCTTTTATCCCCCCACATACTACACTATATTATATAAACATGTTGGGTTCCCAGTTTGTTATATTTTTATTTATTATTATTATTGTTATTGTTATTTTAATTTTATTTATTTATTTTAATTTTTCTAACTAAAAATATTACAAATATTTTTTGTTTAAACTCAATTCATATGTCTCTCTTTCAGTTCATGATATCTCATCTGTTACCACACAAATATCTCACACATAATGCGAGAATAATTTTAGGTTTGATAAGATTTTATACTATGGGATGAAATCGAGTTAGATAAAAAAATTTTATTTAATATATATACATATAAAAAGAACACAGTGCCATTGACCTGTTTGTTTGTTTGTTTTTTTAAACACAGCCATCGGGTCATTGACCTTTTTAAATTAAATTTCAGCCGATTGAAACTCAGAAAGAATAAGATTAAAATTTTACTGGTGGAGGAGGAGACGCACGCAATAAGATGTACTTGCTTAATATTTATGTTAGTTAAATAAGGCCAACTGACCTATTAAACTCCAAAAATACCTGTCCTGGAACGACATTTCATTCACATGCATGGACAGTTTCTTCTATATAAGAATAGCCCAATGCACTAAAAGGTTCAAAACATAATAGATAGAAATTAGAAAGAGAGAGAGAAAGAGGAAGAGGTGAGATACATACAATTAATTAATGGCTTCAGAGAAAAGTAAGATACTGATAATTGGAGCAACTGGGTATCTTGGAAAATACATGGTGAAGGCAAGCATTTCAATGGGTCATCCAACCTTTGCTTATGTTCGTCCATTGAAACCAAACACCAATGACTCTAAGCTACAACTTCACAAAGAATTTCAGTCCTTGGGGGTCATTGTTTTGCAAGTATATATACTCTACTAATTTTATTTTCCTTTCAAGTCATTATTGTTTTCCAAGTATATATAATTAATTATATATTTGCATATGTACAGGGAGAATTGGATGAGCATGAGAAACTTGTTTCAGCACTTAAACAAGTAGATATAGTGATTTCCACTGTTGCAGTTCCTCAACATCTCGACCAACTCAAATTAATTGCTGCCATGAAAGAGGCAGGCAATATTAAGGTACTTACATAGATAGTCACAATTTTTTTTTTTTTAAATTAATTGTATTTCGATTGGATTTATAAGAACAAATCCTCATAGCTAATTCAATATGAACACGGAAAGATTTTAAGTTTTGAGTTTTGAGACTCACCTATGTAAAGGATAAATGACACAGCTGTAGATAACTAATAAACTTAGTTTCCTTAGCCAGTTTTTCATTTTGTATAGAGTTCTATTTTAGTGCAAACTTATCTGTAAAACAATAAATAATCACCAGATTTGTAACTAAGGAAAATATGCAGAAATAATAAAAGATCAACTTCTTTAATCAGTTCCCTTTATGGTATCAGAGCTTTAATAGCTCTAACGAGCCGATCCTATGATAGAAACCAGTGGTGAAGAATTCTCTAGCCCTAAAACACCTCAAATCGTCAACACAAATGTTCCATTGAAAGCCTCTGTGTCACTTGTCCTTTACAACCTATAGGGATGAGTTCGGATCAAACCCGATAGAATTATTGAATAACCGAATAAATCAAACCTAAATTTTAAATAATCAAACCAAACCAATTTATAAAACTAACCAAACTAAATCAATATTTTTACAAGGTTAATCAAATCGAAGCGACATTTCATTTTGGTAATTCGGTGTTTAATATATATATATATATATATATATATATATATATATATATATAATTCAGTCTGTTTGATTTTTTAAGTTTTTTATTGAACATAAATCGAACCGAATAAAATATATTAAATTATATTAAAATTGAAATCAAACCAAATCAATGTAGACCGAATTAGATTAAGTTGGATTCAATTTTGGTTTTCTCAATATTTTTTTTTTGTGCTAACCCCCTACTCACCTGCAATATGCTGAAAGTAATCCAAACAAATCCTTTAAACCATTCTAATTGAATCAAATTGTGTATGTGCAATTTAAACGGTTTGACTATTCTTAAAGGTCCGGTTCAATTTAAATTTTTTAAAATAAATATTGATTGATTCGAGTAAAAATTTATAAGAAAAATCGAATCAAATTAAATTCAAATTGGATACATGTCTCCATACTTTTTAATGTTGTGGTGCTCTCTCACATGGAGGGACCCACAATTGTTTGACAAAAATAAAAGAAGAAAATGAAGTAAATAAATTTGGCATTCTCATTTAAAATGCATATGCCAGTTGAATAAGGAGAAGAAAAATAAAAATGCAAGACTGCATCTTGCAAGCAGTACACATGATAGACGAGGAGAATTACCTATAAAAGGCTTTCCCCTCCTTATTTGTTTATAACAGACAATAGAAAGAGTTTATGTGAAGGTGTATATATGGTGAGAAATATTTTGTGACAGAAAAATACTTCTAACAATTTAAGAGAAGGTTTTGATAATTTTTGTCCGTCCAAAAATTATCCTATATTTCTTTAATTCTTGTTCATTGTGAAAGAGAGTGTATTGAGTTATTGGGTGTTGTGTAAGTGATGGTTTACAATTTTGTCCCTACAAAAATTATACTGTGTAACTAAAGAGTTATAATGAATTATCCCTAATGAATCGTGGATATAAATTTATTGAAAAACTGAATCATATAAAATTTTTATTATTTTTTGTGTGAATTAATTATTAATTTTTACTTCCGCTGTATGTGTGTGTGAAAAATATCCCAAAAAATTTCTCAATATTTAGTACTATATCATTAAAGTGAAGTGTTTGAATATTCAACTCATGAATTGAATATAGAGTACAGTCCTTTCAAGTGCAATAAGCCAATTGCAAGAGTATTTATTTATTTTATATATGTATGTATTTAATATTTACTAATAAATTAAATTTATTGGATTTTAGAGGTTTGTCCCTTCAGAATTTGGAAATGAAGTAGATAGGGTGAGTGGGCTGCCGCCTTTCGAAGCACTATTAGAGAACAAAAGGAAGATAAGAAGGGCAATAGAAGCAGCTGGAATTTCTCATACTTATGTATCTGCCAATTCATTTGCTGCTTATTTTGTGGATTACATTCTCCATCCTCACGAGCATCGTGAGGAATTAGTTGTTTATGGAAGTGGTGAAGCCAAGGGTGAGTTGATATATATTACCCTAATATTTATTTATTCTCGATATAAATTTATCCGCTTTAATTTCATCTTTCAAAATTGTACAAAATTCAGAATATTAAATTTGTACAATTGGCCTAAGTAGAATTTATTGACTTGATACAATATGTGACTCGTTTGATTGAAAATAAATTAATAAAAAATGTTTAATTTTCTTATAATTTTAAAAAATCTTGTAAATTAACAAAAAGAAACTATATTCAATATGAAACTTGCAAATTATTATAAATTATATTTTAAGTTAAAATAAAAAATATTTTATTATTAGTTTTTTTAAATTATTTTATTATTACTTATTAGAAAGAAAAAAGATGAAAATGAAAATTATATAAAATTATCATATTAGATTGTTAACTTAATCAATAAATTAGATTAGGGTTAATTAAAATATTTAACTTTACAAAAATTAATTATTTCTCAAAAATTATGATAAAATAGATTAATTGAGTTCAAGTAGTTGGGATTCAAACTGACAATCTTACAACTACATTTTAAATACTATTAAGCAGAAACTCATCTGTGTAATGATAATAACAACAGTAATAACTCTTATTAGAATTATCCCACATCGTTAATATAGTAGTTTATTGTAGTGTATATAATTTAGATTAGGCACTCTTTTTCTTAAAGCTAGTTTTTAGGAATGAGTTCTACCCAAATCAATTTGACATAATATCAAAGTCTCAACTATGTCCCTATTATATACTTATTCCCTCTTATATTTGCTATGTGGATCACCCATTTTCAATTTTTAAATTCCACATATGCTTTCTGATATAGGTTTAGTATTCAATCGTGCCACGTGCTAGTCATACCTAACACGTGTCAATGGTTGATGTTAAAATTATCTCACATTATTAATTTAGTGACTTGTTATAATGTACATAATATAGATTAGAGACCTTTTTTCTTAAAATTAGTTTTTGGTAATAAGTTCTATTCAAGTCCATTTGATAACCCTTTTATTTCAAAGAATTAGCATTTAAATTTATAAAGTATGTGCTAATTTTCTTAATTATAGAGTAATCATCTATTAATTGGTTTAATTTTGAGTGGCATGCGTACAGCTGTATTGAATTATGAGGAAGATGTTGCAGCCTATACAGTGAAAGCATCAACCGATCCAAGACTGGCTAATCGTGTCGTAATCTATAGGCCTCCTGGAAATATTGTGTCCCAATTAGATTTAATATCTTCTTGGGAGAAAAACACTGGCAAAACTTTCAAGAAGATTTTTGTTCCTGAGGAAGAACTTGTCAAGCTCTCTGAGAGTAAGTTATACGTATAAACTCTCAATTAATTACCTTTATTATAGTATAATTTATTTTTAAATTATTTTTTGTTTTATAATTTTTATACAACTTTTTTCATAAATTTTTAAAATATCAATACGTGATTAATTTAATATAAAAAATAAGAATTTTTCCTACACTCCAAACTTCGTTTTGTCTTTTCTTAATTATTGAGTAGACACTAAAATAAATTCACAATGGATTGCATATGATATAAATAATAAAACGTAAGACTGAAAATTTATTTAATTTAAATGATTTTTATTATTAAAAATTTTATATTTTCATATTTAATCTGAAAAAAAAATATATTGATTCTCATAATAAAATTAATATAATTAGATCAAATTCAATATCATTTATAAATAAATTGCTAAAATTTTTATAACAAACAAATGTTTTTTACAGCCGTCCTACGTTAACAACAACGTATGTCAATATAAAAAATTTAAGAAAATATTTAGGCAAGTTTATATTTAGAAAACAACTACTGAACTGGTCAATTACATGACATAATTTATTACTTCCTCATTTTAATTGATGTTTTCTGAAACTTTTTTAAATTATATGTCATTTTAAAAAACCAATAAAACTTTAATTTTTTTTTACAATTTTATCCTTATCTTTATTAATATCTATTATTACATATTGCTCCATAATTAATACATGTATTATCTAGTGCTCTATATTTTATAACCAATAAGAGTAATTTGATCATTTTCTTAGAATTTAGCACAATTAATTATTTCTTAATCTTTATGAAACAACGAAAAACGTCAATTAAAAAGGAATTGAGAGAGTATTAATTAATCATTTCGTTCTAAAGAGATAAATTAGTAGGTTGAAGTATGAGATATAATTTAGCAGCAAATGCATATTCTCTTAAGTAATAAATTTATGATAGATTATTCTTCTATAATACTAAAAAAAAAAAGAGAAAGAGATATATATATATATATATATATATATAGAATTTAGTTCTAAGTCAATGGAGAAATTCTTATCATCAATAAAAAAGTGCTGTGACATTGATTTTTATATATAATAATATATTATATATGGAGAAAGTGTGTTTGATAATATTAATGAAGCAGTACTATTATATTGCATGAGAGAAGATGAAATTAATAGAGAATAGACAGGATAACTAACGACAAATAAGTACTATAAAAACAATTAATTCAGGGGTTGCAATAAGGATCATATTGGATAAGATTATATATAGATATATTCGGATCATAAAATACCTAAGATATAAAATAATTATTTTATGTAGAATAGTTATTTTAAGTTGTGATTTAAATTTTAGGTAAAAAATATTATTTTCATGAAATATCAATTCCATAATTTTTAAAGAATATATTTTCCATAAAAAAATTAAAAAATGTTATGCTTTAGGCTCCGATACATAATGATAGATCAAGAAGTCAAACTTCTATCAATATTTCTTCTTTCGATACTCTTAAAAGATGATAAGAAGATCAATCAAATTATATCCAAATGTCATAAAATTGAAATGGTGCTGAAAATTTTGTCATCGATCAATTAATAATAATGAGTTTCTACTTTTTATATAGAACTCCTTTTTGATTGCTTACAAATTAAAATCAATTGTTCATAACTTTTTCATTGGTTTGTAGCCTTACCACACCCAGACAATATTCCAGTGTCTATCTTACACAACATATTCATCAAAGGTGATCAAATGAGCTTTGAATTGACAGAAGATGACTTGGAAGCATCAAAATTATATCCTGATTACAAATACACTTCAGTTGATAGCCTCCTTGATGTGTGCTTAGTTAATCCTCCAAAGCCAAAATTAGCTGCATTTGCATGAGCTTATTGCAATTATTGAGACAGAGTAAATGCTATATAAATGAATACTTTTATACCAACTTATTATCTTAATTGATGTAGCACATATCAGTGCATTAAAAAATATTTTATAGAATGTATTATAATAAATAAAATAATGACACATCAGTTATGATAGGAAGTTGATATAAAAAAAGTTAGGTTATATAGCATTTTCGATTGAGATATGGGTGTTTGGTTGATACAATTCAACATTTGTTATGAAATCACTCTTTTGTAAAAGTAACATTTCATGCAAATAATTCTAGAAATGTACTGAGATTATCATCTTTTGTTGTGAATAAAATTTTCTTTGGAATACAAAATCATTATTATTTATGAAAAAATAAATATAAGATTACTAAAATATTGATAAATATCAATCCTTAATCTAAACATGCTTTATTTTTCCATATATATAATATATATATTGCAAGAAAATTTGCTATAATAACCATTTGAGCATGAAATAAAATATTGTTTAGAAGTAATTAAAAAAATAACATAAAAATAACATATTAATTTTTCAAATTAAATATTTAATTTATGTATAAAATTCCAAAAATTTTGTGGTTTTTGTTTTTGTTAATGATAATAAGTAGAAAGCTATATTTATTATATTTAAGGACCTTGTAGTCATAATTTTATAAAATTATTTGGATAGTTTAATAGTTTAAAAATTTTATTAATTGGTGGTCAAAAGTTTAATGGACTCTATTTTGAATTTAACGCTATGTTTGCAACAAATAAACTTAAGTTGTGTAATTCATTGCAAATAAATGCTATATGAAATTCAGTTGTACATATTCTCATATTTGGAATGATGTAAATTAGAATGTGAAATTCAATAAATTTTATTTGATCATGTTTGGATCAAATCTAGAATGGATATTCATTTACCTTATTGTTCTAGATTACCTTATAAAAATTCAAAGAAAAAAGAAAACAAAATAATCTTGCTGCTTTAAAATTTCTGGATCACAAGAAAACTATGTTGGACGTTTTTATTTAATAGACTTATTGAAGTTTGCTGCTCTAGAAAAGTAAAGAGAAAAGAACATGAGATGATGTGGAGGCTATTTCAGATATGTTTTTGACCAACTGGGACAGTCAATAGTCTAAACACAAAAAATATCAATCCGGACCACCAGCAATTTTAAGCTTTGCAAATATGTGATTCAAAAGGAAACAGATCAACGGTTCAAAATCATTGCCTTTGGCAATGAGTTACGTCATTTTTCGATTAAATTCTTTCGTTTGGGCCTCTAAAATAGTGGTTTTTTCTATTAGTAAAATTCATTTTTTGGCTTCTTCAGTAAGTTTCTCTCTATGTTTATGTAATCTTCCTTCCATGGTGTTTTGTCCATAATTTGTTCATGGTATCAGAGCACAAGAAGTAAATTACTCTATTCTACTATGTTTTTGCTTCTAATACAATTTCGCTGTGATATTTTCAATAATTATTTCTAAACATGGTTGAAATTGAAGACGGAGATTCATCTTTTACGCAAGCTATTGGTAATCGAGTGACTCAAGCCATCAATGATGGTAATCCTTTTCTACTTCAAAGTTCAGACCATCCAAGTATGCTATTGGTTACTACACCTTTGAATGGTTCTAGTTTTCTATCATGGAGCAGATCCATGAAGATTACTTTAAGTGCTAAAGTAAAATTAGGATTCATTAATGGTAAATGTCCCAAACCTGAAGAAAATGTTGCTGATTATGAACAATGGCTTCAAGTGGATTGTATGGTCACATATTGGATATTGAATTCAATATCTAGAGATCTTGTGGAATCTTTCTTATACGCAAGATTTACAAAAGAACTTTGGGATGGGATAAGTGAAAGGTTTGGTGAGAGTAATTGGCCATTGTTATACCAGATTCAAAGAGAAATTAATTCTTTGTCTCAAGGAAATCAATCTGTTGCTAAGTATTATACATATTTATAAAGGTTATGGGATGAATTAACCTGTTTGTCACCTTTGGCAGCTTGTACTTGTGGAGCATTGAAATTGGTTTCTGAAATCACTTTACAAAATCATTTGATTCAATTTCTTATGGGATTAAATGATACATTTGATCATGTTAGGAATTAGATCCTTCTGATGGATCCTCTTCCTAGTGTAAACAAAGTCCACTCTATGGTGTTACATGTAGAGAAACAAAGGGAAGCACATTTGACTGCTAGTTCTTCTAATGATAATACTGCCTTTTTTGTAAAGTCATAACATAGTAACAACAAAGGTACATGGAAGAATAATATTAACAATTACAAGAAGAGAGAGTCAGATAAGAAGGGAGACCGATTTTGTAACTACTGCAATAGAGATGGTCATGTTAGAGAAAGTTGTTTCAAACTTCATGGCTTGCCTGACTGGTATAAGGAATTTAAAGAAGAAAAAGATAAAGGTCCAGTCAAGTTTGATGGACATGTACTGGAAACATCTCTTGAAGATCTTGGTGATGGTAAAACTAGTGACTGGGATTCCTTGGCAAATGTTATTCAACAAGAGGTGTTTAAATACATAAAAGACAAAGCAGTTGCTACTAAAAATATTGCTAGCATGGTGAACTTTGCAGGTTAGACTGTTTCTTATGCGTTAAGTTTGTTTAATTCCTATGATCCTAATTCCTGGATAGTTGATATAAGAGCTTCAAATCACATATATTCAGACTTTCAATCTCTTCAAAATACCAAAATCTTAAGAAAATTACACCCTGAATTTCTACCTGATGTACCATTAAACTTGTTACCCATACTGGTTCTGTCATTTTGGATAAGAAAATGACTTTAACTGAAGTACTTTACATACCAAGTTTCAAATTTAATCTGTTATCAATAAGAAAATACCTTAAAAGTACTAATTGCATAGTTATTTTTTACCTTACTTTATGCATCTTTTAGGACCTATAGACTGAAGGGATATTAGCAATTGGGAAAGTGTAAGGAAGCTTCTACATATTAGATGAGTCTAGTTTTGATGTTTCTGAAGTTCAATCTCTTATTTGTAAATATCTTAGACCTTCCAAAATCTTTCTCAATAAGCAATTTCCATTTACTACAATTGTTCCTAAATCATTGAATACTTGTAATGTTGCTTCTACCTTTAATAATAAAACTTCTGATTCTTTACATATGTTCGTCTCAAAATATACTGTCCAAAAGCGACCCGCAAGTATACAGGGCAACTTTAGTATATAGGAAGCACCCAGGTCGTATTCTCTCAAGGAATTGCAAATGGAAATCACTTGTTTCTTTATGAAAGCAAATTAAATATGAAAAGATTTGTTTGATTTTTGAATTTAAAAAAAAAAACTAATAGCAAACAATAAATTAAAAGAAAATGAAATGCAAATAGGTGAAAATTTAATGAATAAAGTTAGTCCAGGGTTTGTATTCAGTTTATCAATCCTCTATGTTCAAGAATAGTCCCAATTAATTATACCAAAGTCCTGGTTTCTAATAAATCAAAGGATAAAAATCAGTCTATTAACAATCGCATTCATAGAAATCATTCTATCAATTCATACATTAAGAACAAGGACATAATCTTAAAACTTATATTTCTAATTCATTTTAAGATCTTAACAGAATGAAATCTGGAATTGAACTTCAACTCTTGTTCCCTCGTTCAAAACCTAAGTAAAACAATTGGTAGCTAAGCCATTGTTCTTAAACAACCAGCCAATTCAATTAAGAATAAAAAGAATAATTGATTGGGATTTAATTCAATTCCATATCATGAACACATCATATAAACCCTAGACTAAAATGAAATTAGCTCATGGAAAATAAAGAAATCATCTCATTCTCAATATAATTAACTAAATTCATCAAAACAATACTATTGATTTAATTAACCTAAAATAATTAAATTTGAGAAATAAGAATCAATCCTCACCTTACAATCGATTTGATTAAATTCAATCTCTTGAATTTTCACCAAATAAATTCCCAAGAATAAAAGATGGAAGCCTAATCTCGGAATTAGATCTGGAAAATTAACTAAGAAAATAAAGGAAAATATTATGCCAATTACAATTCAGAATCCAAAAAAACTCCAGATCCCTTTTTTTTTTTTTCCTATTTCCAATCTATTTATAACCTCTAAAAACAAAAAAACCTAAATGGAAAAGGAAACTAAAAATTCGGATCAACATTGCCTAAACTGATTAGATCTGGGTAGCTGGGCGCTGGGGCTGGGCAGCTGGGCGTTGGGGCTGGTGCTGCTTATGAGCTTAGGCTGAGATTTTCATTGGCAGCGGGTGCTAGAGATGGTGCTGCTTGCACAGTTGAATGTGGCTTACAGGAGACAGCCCGTTGCGCACACTGGATGACCGCCGCAAATGCTACTGGGAGTTGCTGCTACTGCTTGTTACGTTGGCGTGCGCTGGCCCTTGGCAGCTGGCACTGGGGAGCTGGGCGCCCTAGTCAGTTGCCTTGCATGCTCTGGCTAGGCTATGTGCGAGATTTTACGGGCCCGTTGCACATGCTTCTGCCCAAATCTCCTTCTTTTGCTCCATTTATTGCCTAATTCCTACAAAATGGGCTAAAACCTTCCTCAAACTAAAAGAGGTAAAATAACATATTCTAACCTACATAGATATGAATTAATCACAAAATGCCTAAATTTACACATAAGAAAACCATAAAAATATGCCACAAACAACTTCCCCCACACTTACTCTTTGCTTGTCCTCAAGCAAACCATACTCAACAATTATCCTTAGCTAGCATCAAGACCCTCATATACTTCAGAAAAATCAGTGTGTGCCTCAAAAGATACATGTTTGAAGAGGAGTATATAACAAGTGCAGAACGCTTAACTCAATTCACCCAAGATCTCCACAATTCCACCAAGTATCAATCAAATCATTGCATGGCTCACCAAATTAAACTTGTTGCACTTCATGATAGGCATATACACTCATGTCATCAAAGAGAGTCTCTAATCAAAAGATTAATATTCATACATGCTCAACCACCTCATAGGCATCCTAACCAATTTCATCTCCACTAATTGAGTCTAAAAAGGTTGAAAAGATCAAAAGGTCTTTACTAAGGTTGTAACAGGGTTTTAAAGGGTAAAAGGCTAATCAAGAAATAAGCTAAAACAAACAAGAATTTTCTTTGAAAATGATGCAAAACATAAGTCTTCTCGCCTTGACCATCATGGAGTGACATTCATTCCGAACTTCTAACTTTTTACTTTAGATTGTTTTGGAGGAAAAAAATGAGTGTCTTTATCAGCAATTTTTTTTTCTATTTTATTTTTATTTTTATTTTTATTTTTATTTTTATTTTTATTATTATTATTTTTTTCAAGATCATTTTTCCCCCACACTTAATTCTTCACTTCATTCACTCACATTCTTGAAGACTCCACAAAATAAAATTCAAACTTTGTTATGCATCATTAATCAAAGAAAATAATAGGTTGGTACTAAGATGGCTAAGCAACATCAAAGAAACTCAAGTTAAACGTATGCATATTAATGCATTTATTTGGCTCAAAGGGCTAACTAGGGAAAAATGCATCACATGGGTGGATATAAGGATTTGGCTCAAACAAGAAATGCCTTAATCATTTCTTCCTTTCCTAAGTGGACCAAACAAATTTTGCTTCGACTAATTGGCAAGAATGTTCTAAAAGGGGCGAGACTACTCAGTGATAATATGTTGCATAAGCCTTCTCTAAGTTAAGCATACACAAGCTTCTTTCGGCAATTCACACAAATTAATGATTTCAACTCAGCGTAAAATCAAAATCTCATGCAAAAAGAATTTCATATCCTTAGCAATTGCCAATAATCTACTTCAAACACAACCTTTATATATCATCGGTCACACTTAAATTTTAAGTCCCAAAATCAACATCTTGAGCCGAACCAAGTAAATAGTCAAGTATGTTTAACAAAGAGGACAAAACAAAACAAAAACTCACATGACATTATCACAAGATGCACAATTCCAAACAAAATAGCACAAATCACAATAAAGAAATTACTCCCCTCCTACACTTAAACTCCATATTGCCCTCAATGTGGAGATGCATGCAAAGATTTACATAAAGGAAAAACCAAAAAAAAAAACTAACAATTCTAAACTAGTAACTAAAAGAGAAAGGTTACCTTATGCATTTGCTTCTGATGGCGAAGGAGGAAGTGATGTCATATCAATACTATGCTTCGCACCGATTTGTGCCAATTTATGCCGTTGCGACCTTTGCTCCTTTTCCACTTTATTGAACCTTCTATTCACTTCAGCCATCATAACCTGGTTCTGCTTCTCCATTGACTCAAGTTTGCTCAACACTTGTCTCCACCCTTCCACCTCACCTATTGGCTCTATAGAAGGAAGAGCTGGCAAGTCAAGTTGCGCATTCAAAGAGGATCCTCTGTGAAATGCAGTTGATGGTGGATTCTTTAGTTGATAATCCCTCCAACATTTTCGGGTCTCTGGTTCCCTCAGAGTTTGGTCCAAATTAGTCACCTCGGATGAAATCCAAGAATCCATAGTGAAATTCCACCTCGGTAATGGTTCTAACTCTAAAGAATTTGAGTCAATAAGCTCATAGGAAAATGCTATGGTGGAAATAATATGGCCTATATTCAATTGGTACCTTCTATGGGTGATCATATCCATCATTGTTTGACGCAACAAAGAAACTATGTCGATTTGCTTTCCATTTGCCAAACACCATAGCACATGTAACTCCTTGTGAGACACTTTACTACTCTCAGATTTCCCAAACACAGTATGGCACATAAATTTGTGCAAAACAAGAGTAGCATGATCTTTGATAAACCCATTTGGTGCCTTGTTAGGATCGAATTTCTTAAGCCCAGTTAATTTCTCCCAAAATTCATGCACATTAAACTTACTCTCTATATAATCGACCCCATTCATAGGAAATCCAAATGCTTCACAGAATTTTGCATGCCCAATTCTATACTCCTTATCTTACATTCGAAAGTAAATTTGATTGTCCCTTTCAAGTGGACAATATGAAGTAAAGAATTCTAGAGAAATTGGGGAATATACGTATAATCAAGCTTAATAAACTCACTCTAACCCAAGATGGCACTCAATCTCTTAACCTCATCATCCAAACCCAAAGCTTGCAAAATATCAAAATCAAGATACCTACAAGGTTTATAAATGCAATGAGATTGGGTGAGTGCCAAATACCTTTCTCCTTCCGCTTTTGTGAGAATTCAAAATAGAGCGCCATAATCCTCTCTCAAATCTTCTACATCTTTCTTTCCTTTGCCTTTAGTTTTGGAACCCTTCTTACCCACACTCTTGACTCTCTTGGACATTATTTGCTTGATTGAGAGTAATTATGGAGGTGAATTAGAATTTGGGGGAGTGGGTAATGATCTTTGTGCTGAAATTTGAGGCAACCAACGAATTTGAAGGGATGGATTCTTAGGAAATTCGGGTTAGGTTCAAGAGAAAAGAGGAGGAGACCGAATAGAGAGAGAAGTAATTTTTTACATTCTGTTCGTGCAAAGGGATATTTAACTGCCAAAATTTCATTTTTACCCCTCTAAACTTGTGCCCTTGATGCTGCAGGTGACAGCCTGTTGCGCGCGCTGGACGACCGCTGCGGACGCTGCTGGGAGTTGCTGTTGCTGCTGTTGCTGCTTGCTGCGTTGGCGTATGTTGGGCTCGCTTAGCGTAAGCTGCTGGGATGCTTCTGAAGCTTGCGGGCTGCTACGCATGCTGCAGGCTGCTGTGGACGCCGCTGTGGACTGCCTGTGGCGAGGACTGCTGCTACGTGCGCCGTGGCCTACAGCGGCCACTACTAGCGGGCTGCTCGCATGCCATTCTCACTTCAGCTCATGCTATGAATTTTTTAGCGCACGTCAATTTTTAGTTGTGCACCAATTCTTCAGTCTGATCATCAATTCCGCACTGATGCTTTAATTGCACATTTCTTATCTCCTAAGAACAACACAAATTCACAGCAAAACCACAGCATAAATCTGAACTGACATTATTAAAAATAATCAAAAATAAAACAAAGACTTCTTTTTATTTTTATATTTTTAATTTTTAGATCTGCAAGTAAATCAGGAGCAATAAAATAAAAATAACTGATTTGGGTTGCCTCCCAAAAAGCGCTTCTTTAACGTCATCTTAACTAGATGCTTCGAAAAGATTTAAGGGTCCTCGAGCAAAATGCTTTGAATTTCCTTAAACCCTTCTACACCTTCATAATATGGCTTAACTCTCTGACCATTGACTCGAAAAGTTTCATTTGTTCGAGAGTTAAGCAATTCAACAACTCTAGAAGGAAATACCATTTTGACAATAAAAGGGCCACTCCAACGGGATTTGAGTTTACCTGGAAAAAGGCGTAACCGAGAGTTGAATAGAAGAACTTTCATACCCGGTTCAAGCACTTTTCGAATAAGGTTCTTGTCATGCAGAGCCTTGGTCTTCTCTTTGTATATCCGAGGGTTCTCATATGCTTCATTTCGGATTTCATCCAACTCAGACAATTACAGCATCCTTCTCTCCTTTGCTTTCTCCAGGTTGAAATTCATTGCTTTGATAGCTCAGTACGCTTTATGCTCCAATTCAACTGGCAAATGGCAAGCCTTGCCATACACCAGCTGAAATGGACTCATCCCCAAAGGAGTCTTGTATGCTATTCGGTATGCCCATAATGCTTCGCTGAGACAAAGCGACCAATCCTTTCTAGATACATTCACCATTTTCTGCAAAATCCCTTTGATTTGCTTGTTGGATGTTTCTACTTGTCTGGAGGTTTGTGGGTGATAGGGAGTCGCCACCTTATGCTTCACTTCTAACTTTTGCATTAGCTTCTCAAACAGCTTGTTGCAAAAGTGACTTCCCCCATCACTAACCATTACCCTTAGTGCCCCATGCCTGCTAAGAATAAAATCCTTCATAAACTTAACAACAACATGAGCATTGTTAGTTTGGGTTGGAATTGCTTCCACCCACTTAGAAACATAATCCACAACAACCAAAATATATTGAAAACCAAAGGAGATAGGGAAAGGCCCCATAAAATCAATACCCCATACATTAAAAATTTCAACAACAATGTAGTTAGTAAGGGGCATTTCATTTCTGCTATCGATATTACCTACTCTTTGGCACCTATCACATTGCTTACAATAATTGTGAGCATCTTTGAAAAGAGTAGGCCGATACAAACCACATTGGAGAACTTTTTCAGCTGTCTTTTTTCCTCTAAAGTGCCCACCACAACTGAGATCATGGCAAAATTTTAGGACACTTTGTTGTTCATCCTCTGGAATACACCTGCGAATAATCTCATCTTTGCAAATTCTAAACAAATAAGGTTCATCCCAAAAGTAATACCCACACTCATGTAAGAAACTTTTCTTTTCTTGATAAGACATGCCAGTTTGCAATACATCACATGCAAGATAATTAGCAATATCAGCAAACCATGGTACTTGTGATACCCCAAACAACTGTTCATCAGGAAATGACTCTAAATCATTATGGTCTCATTTAATGCAAGTTCATCATTTGAAATGGGTAACCTAGATAAGTGATCAGCCACCACATTTTCACTCCCCTTTTTATCCCGAATCTCACAATCAAATTCTTGCAAAAGTAAAACCTACCTAATTAAGCCCGTTTTAGCATGTTGTTTAGACAAAAGATATTTCAACACAGCATGATCAGAATGCACAATTACTTTAGACCCAATCAAGTATGCCCTAAACTTGTCTAATGCAAAGACAATAGCTAATGTCGTGTTTTTGTAAGAAGCTTAAGAATTGGGAATTTGCACATAAAGTGAGGGATGAGCATGATCACTTCATTAAAAGCTATCAGCTGGTGTGATTTTTGCAGGTTGTTTATTGCTAAATCAATACCTAAAGGAGCCTATTGTTCACTGGTAAACTCTGAATATGTGAAATGTTATATTTAATAAAAGTTTTCACTATTTGTATTTACACCAAAAAAAATACTCTAAATCTTATCTGCATGTAACTAAAATTCATGAGTAAGAAATCTTGAGCCACAAAAAAAAAAAAAGAAATAGACGTGGCATGTTAAGTTTTATTATAATGGTAAAGAAGATACTCTTAAAAAAATTTAAAGAGAAAAGGAAAAAAAAACATTAATTAACGAATAGTTGTAAATGAGAAAGAAATCTTGAGCTAGAAAGGACAAACGTGGCATATTAAGTCATGTACTCTTAAAAAACTTTAAAGAGAAAAGGAAAAAATATAAATTAAGGAATAGCTGTAAATGTTCCTCCACAAGCAAATATGGAAGCTCATCAAATGAATACTCTTTCACATACCTAGCTAGCAATTTTTAAATTATTAGTAGCATGACGTTAAGCTTCCAACAAATACACAAATAGTAGTTTTGTAAGTTGCTTTCTTCTTTTTGAATTGGTTTTCAAAAAAATCATCAATTAGTGTTTTGAACTTTCTAAAAATATGATCCTTATTTTTTTCAAACTATTTTCATTTTGTGCTTTCTTCTAGAGATATTATATACAACATAAGATAACTCTTGTAATGATAGTCTCTTAAACTGCTTTCTTCATTTTACTATATGTTTTATTTTTTGGTATAAGTAGTAAGTAATAAACAAAAAAAAAAAATTGAGGGTATCTTCTTCTCTCTTTGTTATTCCAAATAAATTATTCTTTTTTCATTTATTTTATACATTATCTTTCGTACTCTATATAAGCTGTTAGGATTGATGGTTTGAGATCAAGATGATTTTTTTTCTTAGGTGAAAATCAAAACTTAATTTTCATACTATGGCAATCACACTAATTTATTTTTTTAAAATTTTCTCACGTTTCTCTCTACATGCAAAACCTCAAGCTTCAACTCTATAGTAGGCTGGTTTTCCAATTTTCCCACATTTCTGTTAACATGCATCATCACAAGCTTCCACTCCATAATAGACTGGTTAGCTAATATTTGGATCTTAATGTGTAACCAACTTAACTCCTTAATACAATATTATATCTTTTAACTTGTATTAGGAGTGCTTTTTAATTTAGAATTGATAGCCTTATTTCTTACTAGGGAAAAAAGTAGAGAAGTTTTTAATCGTAAAAGGATTAAGTATTTTTTGTCTGTTAATTGTGTTATATATGTTAGCATTGGATTAATACTATGTTTTTGTAAGAGGCTTAGCAATTGGGAATTTGCACATAAAGTGAGAGACGAGCATGGTTATTTCATTAAAGTCATACAAACTACTATGGTTTTTGCAAGTAGTTTATTGTTAAATCAATACCTAAATGAGCCTATTGTTCATTGGTATACTTTGAATATGAGAAATGTTATATTTAGCAAAGGTTTTCATTGTTTGTATATACCAAAAAAAAAAAATCTCAATCTAATATGTATGTAACCAAAATTTATGAGCAAGAAATCTTGAACCACAAAGGACAGACATTGTATATTAAGTCTTGTTATATTGGTGAAGAAGACACTCTTAAAAAATTTAAAGAGAAAAGGAAACAATATTAATTAGGGAATAGCTATAAATGTTCCTCCGCAAGTAAAGATGGAAGCTCATTAAATGAATGCTCTTTTAGATACCTGGCTAGCAATTTTTGAAGTATTGGCATAATGATGTTGAGATTCCAACAAATATAGAAGTGGTAGTTTTGTAAGCTGCTTTATTCTCTTTGAATTGATTTTTTTCCTCTTGATAAATTTTTTTAGAAATTAATTATCAATTAGTGTTTTAAACTTTCTGAAACATGATCCTTGTCTTTTTAAAATTATTTTTGTTTTATGCTTTTTTCTAGAGATATCATATATAACATAAGATAATTCTTACAATGATAGTCTCTTAAATTACTTTCTTCATTTTAACTATATATTTTGACTTTTTGGTATAAGTAGTAAGTAATAAATAAATAAATAAAATAAGGGAATCTTCTTCTCTCTTGGGTAGTCCAAACAATTTTTCTTTTTTTTTTTATTTATTTTATTCAATATCTTTTGTTCTCTATATAAGCAGTCAGGATTGGAGATTTAAAATCAAGATAATATTCTTTCTTATGTGAAAATCAAAACTTAATTTTCATACTATGGCAATCACACCAATTTTTTTTTTTTTTCCAATCTTCTCACGTTTCTCTCTACATACATAACCACAAGCTTCAAATCTATAATGGGGTAGTATTCTAATTTTTCCACATTTCTATTAACATGCATCAACACAAGGCTTCTACTCCATAGTAGATTGGTCTACTAATACTTGGGTTTTCATATGTAATTGACTTAATATTATGTATTTTAGCTTGTATTTGGAATACTTTTTAATTTAGAATCAATTTCTTTATTTCTTACTAGGGAAATAGGTAAAGAAGAAGTTTTTAATCTTAAAAATAATTACATGAGAATACTTATTTTTTTGTTTGTTAATTGTGTCATATATGTTATCATTGGATTAATATTGTGTTTTTGTATGAGGCTTAGCAATTAGAAATTTGCACATAAAGTGAAGGAAGAGCATGGTTACTTTGTTAAAATCTTACTAATTGATGTGGTTTTTGTAGGCAATTTATTTTTAAATCAATGCCTAAAGCAGCCTTATTTACACAATTTATTTTCTTGGTTTCTACATGGAATAAAAATATTGTGTTTGTCTCTAGTCATTCGTTCTAAAATTGATTATGGAACTTTTAAGTTCATTATAGGCATTAGCATCAATCACAGTGCTGTAGTTTTTTATTTTAAGAAATAGTTATGTTGGATAATTTTTTGTACATGTGTCTTTTTAATATTGTTAAGAGATTTCTTCAAACAATATATTTGAAAAAGGAAGAAGAAAGTAGAGAGGAAGAAAGGAGAGAAGAGAATGGATCCAAGAGATATAATTTAATTGTTGTCTCTTTTTTTTAATGTTTTTTCATAATTAGCTATAAATCAAAATTTAGTTAAATTAATTTTCGGGCATTTTTATTATATAGCCAATTGTTGTTATTGAAACTTTAGGCCTATTGATTTTTGGTTGTTACTTTTCTTTTGTTGCTCTTTCACTTTGGTCTATGCAGATCATTTTTCTAGGCCATTGTTCTCCCAGTTTTTATTTCTCTACCAATGTTTTTTGTTTTTAGTTTTATTTCTTACTAGTTGCAATCTTGTTGGTTGAATTTGATTGTATTTTCTTCACTTCTATTAATTGTACTCTTGATATTCTGAGGACTTTTTCACATGATATTTGATACTTAGAACTTCTTTGGGTGAAATGGAGAGGCCTACTATCTTACATTAAGTTGGCTTCAAATACCAT
>CANTUT010001197.1:0-100000 GCA_947687605.1 Reutealis trisperma
TACATATATATATATATATGTTTGTTATATATTATGTGTGTGTATATAAATATATATATATATATATATATATTGTATTATATTTACAACTAAATATATATATATATATATATATATATATATATATATATATATATATATATATATATATATATATATATATGTATATATATATATATATATATATGTATATATATATATATATATAATATATATATATATATATATATATATATATATATATATATATATATATATATATATATATATATATATATATATATATATAATATATATATATACATGTGTGTATGTATGTATGTATGTATGTATATGTAGATACATATATATATATATATGTATACGTGTGTGTGTGTGTGTGTTTGTGTGAACACGCATGCCTATGTATTTATATACATGAACCGAACTAAAATTTTTTTGGTTCGATTTTATTTGGTTTTTATGCGCAAATTGATTTCAATTCAGTTTCATTTGAATACAATAAGATTTTGGTTGGTTTTGTTTTGAACTGTGTCAATCTCTTGCTCACCCCTATCCTTGATTAGTCATATGGTCACTTGCTATTGGAGAATTGTTCTAGAGAACAATATTTCTTAAGTTTTAAATGCTCTACTGTTTTGTCATAGTTTTATGTTATTTGTGGTTCTTTTAATTTTTAATGTGTTGTTTATTTTATGATGCTTTTATTGTGTTTGTTAATTTATTTTTAGTTGCATTAATAATTTAAGAAATGGAAGAGACATGGGCTAAATCAGAAGATTGGATGTTGGACAACTTGTCAAAGCACGGAAGCAAGCCAGGGACCTAGTGCCATATAGTAGACTCTTGGCACCCATAGCAGCTTGTTACCTACAGCTAATGCTGCCCCGACACCATGCAACAACTTTCTTACTGCTGCCCATGAGCTCCCCAGCGTCCGCAGTAGCTCTCCAGCGCCCCACAGCAGCTTGCTTCTTGCTGCCCACTTGTGCCCAGCGCCCAGTTATAGATTTCCAGTGCCCGCTGCATCACCTCTGAGCAGATGTTTAAGATTATCCAAGATTTTAAAGGATTTTTAACCATAGAATATTTTAGGAAAGTAAGAACTAAAGAAGAATTTTTGTTGTTTTAAATAGGACTGTCTGGAGGAAGAGAATCATCTTAATTTTGGGGGGATAGTATATTCTCTTTCAATTTTTTGTTTTCTCAATTTTAGTTTTTAGATTTCAACACTTAGATTAGAATTTTTTTTCTTGGGGAATCATTTGTGAAGATTCAAGCGATTGAATCAGATAAAACAAATTGATTAATGTGCTTTATTTCTTATTTCTTTATTATTATTCTTTTTAGGATTATTGAATTGATAGAATCGATTCAATGGATTCCTTTGCTTATAATAAAATTATGATGAACTTTTTATTTCCCATGAGCTAATTTCATCCTTGTCTAGGATTTATATGATGTGTTCGTGATATAGAATTGAATATATTCTCATTTGATTATTTTTGTTATCCCTAATTAAATTGATTGATTGTTATTGAACAATTGCTTAGCTACCGATTGTTTGACTTAGGTTTTGAATGAAAGAGCGAGAGTTGAAATTCAATTCTAGAATTCATTCCTTTGGGATTTTAAAGCGAATTAGAAATATAAGTTTTAAGATTATACTTTATTTTTTGATATATGATTTGATGGAATGATTTCTATAAATGCGATTGGTATTAGATTAATTTTTATTTTTTGAGTTGTTAGAAACTAAGGTTTTAAGCATAATCAAATGGGTATATTCTTGAACATATATGATTGGTAAACTGAATACAAACCCTAGGCATCCTTCATTCTTTGCATTTAAACCTATTACATTTGAATCCATATTTATTTTTAATTTCCTGTTTTGCAATTATTTCTTTTCAAAATTAAATCATTCAAATTCTTTTTATTTAGTTTGCTTCAAATTGAGACAAATATTTCCATTTGCAATTCCTTGAGAGATATGACCTTGGGTGCTTCTAATATACTACAATTGTCTCATATACTTGTCGGTATCTTTTGGACAGTATAATTTGAGGCGAGCAAATTTTTGGCGCCATTGTCGAGGAATTGTAAAGCGAATTTATTTGTTTCGCTGTAATTATTTTTTTTTAGTTTTTATTTACATTTGTTTTCTAAGATTTTTATGCAAGGGAGAAGATCTTTGAAAGAAGAGCTTATCCCTTTTATTGATAACATTCATAGGTTAAGTGGAGCAAGAAGAAGATTAGAGCCAAATGGGGACCATGTTGATCCAATAGATCCCGAGAATCTAAGGGTAGAAGATCAAGAGGAACAACCACACATTATGGCACAAGAAAGAAGGCTTATAAAGGATTATGCTAGGCCAATCATAGGCATTGCAACATCTTGTATTAGACTTAATGCGACTGCCATAAATTATGAATTGAAGAACATCCACTACAACATGCTTCCATCCTTTTATGGAGTGCCAAATGAAGATACCCTCAAATTCATTAGGAAATTCTATTCCACCATATGGACCTTTCCTCTGCATGGTCTAACTAAAGATTAGTTGTGGATGAGATGCTTTCCTTACACCTTGAAGGACAGAGCTAGATGTTGGCTGATGACACTTACTCCTGATTCATTGACTACTTGGATAAATTCATAGGGAAGTTCTACTCTCACCAAAAGACAACTTATTTGAGATCGAAGATTATAACCTTCACACAAAATGGAAGGGGAACCTTTTCATAAGGCATGGGAAAGGTTCAAGATGTTGCAAATTCAATGCCCACATCATTATTATCCATTACAATTACTTAACTAGTTCTTTTATGATAGGCTCACATTTCAGAGCTAAAGCATAGTTGACAATGCAGTTGGAAGAGCAATGGGAGAGATCACTACTGAGTAAATTTATGACATTTTTTTACATGCTTGGTGCTAACTCTCAATAGAAAAGTGTGGGAAGAAGAAAAGTTGGAATTGAAGAAGGAGCTCTGGGGAAAGATGCCGCTATACAAATAGCTGAGCTCACTAGACAAGTCAAGCTCCTTATCATAAAGGGGAACACACCAGTTCAGCAATAAAAGTTATGTGGTGTTTGTGGTATTTTTGGTCATGGTGCTAATGTTTGCCCTTCGATTTTTTATTCTTTTATAGGTGAATATGAGGAAGCACAAGCCTTAGATGGTTTCCAACCTAGGGTGAGAAATGTCCTCTTTTCCAACACCTACAACTAAGGTTGGAAAAACCATCCATACTTTTCCTAGAGAAACAATAAACAACAACAGCAGTAGCCTCAGTTTCAAATGATACAAAGGGGCCAACCATTCTAAAGAGAATCATCGAACCAGCAATAGCAAAGGAAACCATCTCTGGAGGATAGCTTGAATGCTTTCATTCAAGCTAGCACTAAAATTTAGGAGGCTAAGGACAAAAGATTTGACTCTTTGGAAGTAGCAGCGTGAAATGTAGAGATTCAAGTTGGTTAGATTGCAAAACAGGTGCAATCAAATCAAAAAGGGAAACTTCCTAGCCAATCAGAGAAAGCTAAGTCCATCATAGTTCTTTGGAGTGGTAAGCAAATAAATGATAATGTTGGTGAAGTTTCTAACTATGCAAGTGTTTTACAAGAAAAGTTAGAAGAAGAAAGGCAAATCCATAAACCTATCAAATTTTCAGTGGAGGAAGAGAAAGAGATGGAGACACCCTCTCCATTTAAGTTACACAAAATAAACGATCCTTATCGACCTCCTATTCCATTTCTAGGCCGTTTAAAAAATGGTAAGCAAGATAAACAATTTGATGAGCTTTTTAAAATGATATCTAAGGTGAGTATCATTTTACCTTTGCTTTATGTGATAAAGAACATGCTTTCTTATTCTAAATTTTTCAAAGAATTGAATTCTAAGAAGAGAAGGTTGGAGATGGAAGAGAAAGTTATTGTGTTGAAGCTAACTAATACTATTCTCCAACATAAATTACCTCCCAAAGCTAAGGATCCTGGCAACTTTGTGATTAATATTAGTATGGGCAATGGTGAGGAGGCTAAAGACATGTTAGATCTAGGTGCAAGTATTAATTTAATGCCTTATGCCTTGTTTTTGCAATTGAACTTAGGAGAGCTAAAACCTATAAAAATGTGTTTGCAACTAGCTGATAGATCTTTGAGATACCCTAGGGGCATTATAGAAGATGTGCTAGTGCAGGTTAGAGGTTAATTATTCCAGTTGACTTTGTGGTACTTGACATGGGTGATGGGTTGTCTAGTAGGTCTGAATTGCATATCTTGCTAGGGAGACCTTTTATGGCAACAACAAATACTTTGATTGATGTAAAGAATGGAAAGTTAACTACGACTTTTTTGGGTCAAATAGTTTAGTTTTCCATTTTAAACAATCTGTAGGTGTCTAAGTTGGTTGGGCCCCAAAAAGAAGTGTGTGGGAGCTCTCAAATGTTCAAGGAATGGTCCAAACCTCTTCGTGATAAAAGCCATGTCCAAAAGTCCCTTGAACCAGGTATGAAAGTAATACTTTATAACTCGTGGTGGCATCACGATCCAAGTAAATCTAAACCCCGCTGGAGTGGTCCTTTTATTGTGAATGTGGTACATCCCTCTAGAGCAATAGGTTTGTTTAACTTTTAGAGAGATAAAATTTTTAGAGTCAATGGTCAGAGAGTTAAACCACATTTTGAGGGAGTGGAAAAATTTAAGGAATTTAAGATTCCTTAATGTCTTCCAAAACGTCCAGCTAAGATGACGTTAAAGATGCGCTCGATGGCAGGCAGCCCATCATTGTCTTTAAAATTCTATTTTTTATGATTTTTTGTTTTACCTAGTCTTATCTATGAAAGTTATTTTGTCTTTTGAGTTGATGTTATGGCATAATTGGTGGATTATACGTATTGTATTGTGATTTGAGGAAAATTTTGCTAGCAATCTCAAGTTTGAATGTTTCAGATGTTTTGCACTTGTTATAATCTTAAATTGTTTTCATTTGTCTGTATTTCATTACAAAGTATGATAGAATTTACCTTACCACAGTGAGAATATTTGAGCCTAAATACTTTTTCTTTGTTGCAATATTATGTGTACCAGGTTGATAATGCATCTCTGGAGCTTGCTTAGGTATACTTTTTGAGACCACATATTAATTTTGATTCAAGCATTAAAATGCATTAGGTTTCACCTTTTAGCTTAAATGGCTAATCTTGAATGTTTATTTCCTGTACTGAGCCACTTTGAGGCTTCACATTTTTTTTGGAAACACATAATTTAACTTATCCTTTCACTGTAATTTTCATCTATTTTGTCCCTCATTGAGGTTTTTGAGCATTTGAAAATCATTTTCTTGAAATTTAAGTGTGTTGATATTGCTTGAGATCAAGCAAAGTTTTTAAGTATGGGGTGGGAGAACATATTGCCTTAGGAAACACGTTCTTGTGTATATCATGATAATGTAGACTTCATTTTGCAAAAAAATTAAAATAAAAAAAATTAGGATCCCAACAATAATAATAAAATTAAAAAAAAAGAAAGTTTTTAATGAAGTCTATTATTCTTTGAACATATGAATTGCATTGCAAGTGTGGTTATATAGAATATAAAAAGATTTTGCAATAAGTTTATGACAAAATTAGGAAATAGTGCATCTTTGAGTATTTCAAGTTGTTATTTGGTCTTTGAATGTTTGATAACTCAATGATAAACTTATTTTTCCCTTTTTCCTACCATTACCCTAGCCCCATTACAATCAAATGAAAGACCTTTTGATTGATGCCTTGAATTAAATTAGTGGTGGATATTAGATTAATAAGCAAGTTTATGGTAGTTTGCCTTCAATTTTGGTTTTGAGCGATCATTCTTTGCAACTTAAGAGAAACACTTAGTTAAGTGTGTAGTCTATCATGTTAGCTTTGTTTGGAGATAACCAATTCCTTAGAAGAGGAAACTAGTGCATACATTTGAAATGTTTTTGCTAAGGTTGCTGCTTTATGAGTACTTAGATTGCTTGATGATTGTTGAGTTCTTATTCTATGCTATAAGTATTGCTTGAGGGCAAAGCAAATTTCGAAGTGTGGGGTAGTTGTTTTGGCATAGTTTTATCTTATTTTTGGTTCCTTTGATTGTTAATTTATAGTTTATTTTATGATGCTTTTAATGTGTTTGTTAAGTTATTTTCAGTTGCATTAATAATTGAAGAAATGGAAGAGACTTAGGCTAAATCAAAAAATTCAGTGGAATGATGCACATTGGATAGCTTGTCATAGCACGAAAGCAAGCCAACAACCCCAGCACCACGCAGCAGACTCCCAGTGCCCGTAGCAGCTTGTTGCTTATAGCCAATGCAGCCCTGGTGCCACGCAGTAGGGCCTAGCACCACGCAGCAACTTGCTTCCTATAGGCCATAAGCTTATTAGCGTTTACAATAGCTCTCTAGTGCCCCATAGCAGCTTGCTTCCTGCATCCCACCAGTGCCCAACGCCTAGCTGTAGATTCCCAATACCCGCTACGTCACCTCTGAGCAGATATTAAAGATTATCCAAGATTTTGAAGGATTTTTAACCCTAGAATATTTTAGGAAAGTGAAAACAAAAGAAGAAGTTTTGTTGTTTTAAATAGGGCCGTCTGGATGAAGAGAATAATCTTAATTTTAGGGGGATAGTATCTTCTCTTCCAATTTTTTATTTTCTCAATTTTAGTTTTCAGATTTCAACACTTAGATTAGAATTTTGTTCTTGGGGAATTTATTTGTGAAGATTCAAGAGATTGAATCTGATAAAATGGATTGATGAACGTGGATTAATTCTTATTTCTTTATTATAATTCTTTTTAGCATTATTGAATTGATAGAATTGATTCAATGGATTTTTTTGGTTATTATAAAATTATGATGAATTCTTTATTTCCCATGAGCTAATTTTATTCTTGTTAGGGTTTGTATGATGTGTTCATGATATAGAATTGAATATAATCTCATTTGATTATTTTTATTATCCTTAATTAAATTGATTAATTGTTATTGAATAACTGCTTAGCTAACAATTGTTTGACTTAGGTTCTGAATGAAGGAATGAGAGTTAAAGTTCAATTCTAGAATTCATTCCTTTAGGATCTTAAAACGAATTAGAAATATAAGTTTTATGATTATGCTTTATTTTTTGATGTATGATTTGATAGAATAATTTTTATGAATGCGATTGCTAATAGATTGATTTTTATTCTTTGAGTTGTTAGAAACTAAGGTTTTAAGCATAATCAAATGGGTATATTCATGAATATATAGGATTGATAAATTAAATACAAACGCTAGGCATCCTTTATTCTTTGCACTTAAACCTATTGCATTTTAATCCATCTTTATTTTTAATTTCCTATTTTGCAATTATTTCCTTTCAAAATTAAATTATTCAAATTCATTTCATTTAACTTGCTTCAAAAATTGAGAAAAATATTTCCATTTGCAATTCCTTGAGAGATATGACCTTGGGTGATTCCGGTATATTACAATTGCCTCGTATACTTGCTGGTCACTTTTGGACAGTATATTTTGAGGCGAACATCTATAGAGAACACATACTTCTCCATTTAGTATGAATTGATTATAGAAAATAAGCTAAAAAATCGTAGCCTCTCCTACCATACGCCATCACTTTTCACAATTAGATTAAGTTCCTCTTGTACCAAATAATGCAAGGGCAATAAAGGAATAAATGCTGTAATGATTCCTCACTGTCTTGACACAAAATACAAGTTGTAGGACCTGAAACCTTTCAACAGTAAACAACTTTTGGTTGGAAGATAGTTCCTCAAAAATCTCTACACAAAATGTTTGATCTTAAATAGAATTAATAATTTCCATAGCTTATCCCAATCACCTTTATCCTATAACCCATCTTTAACTTGTAACATCTTCAATGGTACATGATACCCCATTTTTACTATATGCTGACCATATTGACTTACATGCCAAATTATATATATATTTTCATACATTTCTATATAAGGAATCTTGTAAATAGCATCTACATCCCATTGGTTAAACAATTCCTGCAATAACTCCAACTTCCACTATCTCTACAAAAGGAGCATTAAATCCATCACTCACAACTCATTAAGACTAAGATTAGGAGTAATTTGCATATAAAGGCTATCATCTTCTTTTAATGAAGGATTCAACCAAAATTCATCTCTTTACCACTATCACTTATTCATCAATAACCTTGCTTTAACACAGCTTGTATAGAAATAATGTTCTTCTAAGTGATACTTCAATTATAGCCTAAACAGGCTAATTGAAAATCCCTTGTAGAGAAATATTTAGCTTTGAGGACACGTGTAACTAAAACATTAGGATTCTAAATTAGATTTCATCCTTGCTTAGCTAATATAACAAGATTAGAGTAATGGATGTCCCAAAATCCTAAACCACCACCTTTCTTCTTTATAAAAAGTCGATGCCTTTCTCCCTCTCCCTTGTAATACCATGTACACCTATGCAATTTTTGCACTGTCATTGCATAATTTTTACAATGTTTTAATAATTTTTACTCTACATTTTGATAATTCTACACTATATTTTTTGCAAATTTTTACACTGTATCTGTGTTAACTCTATACTATCTGTATTGTTGACATATTGTGCCTACAAATTTAATTATACTATATTAATTTCTACATTATCTACAATTAAATTGTACTATATTACAATTACACTGTGGAAATCTTGCACTGAGTCTAGTAATTAGTTACACTTTGCCTAATATGTGATTAAGTGATTAAGTTAGTGTATAATTATGACTATGTGAACATAAAAAATGTTGTGCTTATGACAAAGTATATTTTGAGTAAATGGTGGAGTAATATTTTATGCATAATTGCCTAGCCATTTTAGGTAGAAGTCACCATCATACACCAAAATGAAAATTGACCAAATTCAACTAGAATTTCAAAATTCTCTCATCTAAAGAGTTTGAATAAGTAAAATGACCATCTAACCCAACTTTGTAAACCCTCATATTCACCTTATTAAGGACATTATTGTCCATTCACAAATTAAAATCCTAATTATTCTCCACCGTATTTAAACATCTTTTTCTTCCCATCTTTGTCTCCATTTCCACCAAGACATAAGAACATGCATACATCTAAAGCGAAATTTTGGCCACAATTGAAAGACTAGGGATAGAGGAATTTTTAGGTGAGTTCTTCATAAAACTTTCTTCATTTATTAATCCTCAAATGTTTTCTTGAGTTTTTTTCCCATCAATTGAAATTTTCTTTTCCTTTCATTCTCCGCATGGTTCGGCCTTTATAGCTTTAGAGGGGGAGGAGATTCAAGATAAGAATCTTCATCAAACCTCACTCTTTCTTCACATTAAGGTTAAATCTTAAACCATTTCATTGATCTCATGCATTTTCCTTTATATTTTCCTTTCTTTTTAGTTTATTCAAGCATGGATTTCCAAACCCATCGCCTATAATTTATAATGCATACATAATTATATTGCTTGTCATGTGAATTGAATGATTAAGTGTCAATTTATGGAATTGATTGAAGTTTGATAATTTTCCCCAATTTTCCATATTTAGCCATAGTTAGGGTTTTGCCTTAGCTTGAGTTTTGTTTCTAATTGCTCATTGATTTATGCATATTAGAGTGTTAATTGAAGAATCCACGTGTCAATTTGTGAAATTATTAAATAATTGATGGTTTCCCCCAATGTATATATTTCGGCCTACCTAGCGTTTGGTGTTAAGGTGTTGTTTTGTTTCAATAGACTCTTGATTTATGGTTAATTGGATATTAATTGAGAAGTGCATGATTAATTTAACATTAGAAGCATGAATTAGGGGTTTTTTTTTTTCAAGTTGGGTGATTTTGCCAAGTATAAACTTATAAATTAGTAACTGATAATTCAAATTGATTGTGTAATTATGCAATTGGGTAGTCTAATTACATGAATTGAAATTCAATTTGATTAATTGAAGTGAACTTGATAGTTTTCCCCAATTAGGGCATTTGACCAAATTATGGTTCTATAATCAAGTTTATTTAATTTCAATTTTATGTTCCAATGAGCTTTTATATACTTGAATTGAATGATTTAATGCTCAATTGGAAGATTGGTTGCAAAATTGATGGTTTCCCTAATTGTGTATATTCAGTAGTCTAGGATTTCTTGAACGAAATGGAATTGACTTCAACTGGATGGTTAATTGTGCTTATATATGAACCAATTTGATGATCTTAATGGCAATTTGAAGTTTAATCGATGAATTGATAGTTTTCTCTAAATTGAGCTCAAGTCAATTAGGGTTTCTTGAATTGTGCTTCTTAAATTGCAATTTATGAAGTAGTTAAGTGTAATTATGTATGTATATTATATATGAAGTGTTGAATTGATAAAAAAAAAACCATTGCATTAAGAAATGGACACTTAGGGCATTTGGCCATAATGAGAGTGTGAGCCTTAATGCTTAACCAATGACAACAAGCATGTGTTTAAGTCAACCTTAATGGTATTCCTCAATGTGATTAATGATTAATATTTTTTTTATAGCCTTATTAGTGCACTAGGATTAGATATAGGATTAGGCTAAGCTTTGGCTATGGCTAAGTATGAATGGTTTATGATGTTGCAAAGGATAAAGGGAAAGGTGATACTCATTAAGCCAAAAAGCATCATTAAGTTGTAGGAGTAAAGAAGTCAAGGCGAGCATGTGATATGTTAGCATCAATATGTGTATTCATACTTGTGAAAAGGCTATATCGAATCGTTAAAATCCTAGCTGGTTTCTTAATTGCATACTTACACTTAAATATATCTCTTATTATACTAGGATTGACCATTGAAGGCCTTATGCCGATTTTTTACATTGTACACCCATAATGAGATTATTGAAATTCAAATTGTTATTAAGGGATATTCTTTACTATACCATATTCGATTATTATTGTTCATATGCAAATATTTGAAAAGTAGAAATCCCTAATTGATGTAGGGTTATGCATAAGTATATTCGAACCTTAGTTAAAAGGGTCAGAGGTCCTAGCAATGAGGCCTAATCAGTCTTACACCTTGATAAGTGATAGGAGTAGGTAAGGCACAAGCCACCCCTCTACTTCTAGTGAGGAAAGCATACCACTACCAACTTAATGGTTTCTGCTAAATTATGTATATAAGATACATTAAATGTACTTGATTTATTTCTATTGCTTTACTTGTACTTGTATATATATTATATTAGTATACTGAGTTTATCTCACCCCTTCGTGGTTCATATTTTTCAAGAGATTTAGAAGGTTAAGCAAAATAATCATCCTAAGTATCATTCCTATTAATTATATATTTGATTAAAATGAAATTAAATCGTTAATGGTTTCCTTTTAATTATATAGTTGATTATTTGTAAATTATATGAATTTTTAAGTTATTTTAATCAAATATTAAGATGAGATAATTTTATAAGTATGTTAGTAATTTTATTAAGGAAATTAATGAATTAGTTAAATATTGAGATGAGATGGCAGATGGGATTATTTGATGTATTAAAGGTCCGGGTTGAACAATTACCTTGTGATACTTGTTGAATTGATAATGTGGATTTGAGGGGGGATTAGTCCAATTTTAGGGGAAGTGCTACTGAATTTTCATTAGAATTATCGGATATATATATATATATATATATATATATATATATATATATATATATATATATATATATATATATATATATATATATATATATATATATATATATATATATATATATATATATATATATATATAGATATATATATATATATAAGAATTATATATAAAGGATTAATTGATGAAGATTTGATGAATAGATTATAAGAATAACAAGTAAAGGATTGAACCATAGTTAACGTGTAATTTGGGGCTTTTATGTGTAGGCGGAATTGAGTCAAGGAAAAGATGATTTGAGTGTAAGTGGAGATGGGTTGAACCTAACTAGAGAATATAGCGAGAAAGGTGAGTAATTAAAATCCTATTTTTTATTGCCAATCTGATATCAAAAAACCATATCATTGTAAAACCACCTTGCATGAAACTTCTATCCATTTGAATTTCATAATCGCTATAAGAATCCCAAATAATGAGTTCATAAAAGTTCCTTCCATGTGCTTATTGTAATACATATATGATTATTCAATTTCCTTTCGGTAATATGATTGAACTACATATATAAGTTTATTATGATTTTAAAAGTTATAAAGTATTTACAAAAATAGTTATTAATGAATTTATAAGTGATAAATGAGTTTATAAGTGTTAAATGAGTTTTTGTTTATGTTTACGATTTTAAAAGTTATATATGTTTATTTTGATTTTATAAGTATTAAATGAGTTTGCTATTGACGAGTGTTGAAGTATTTTATATAAGTATTTGCAGGCTCCTATGTGAGCATTTAAATTTGTTAAATTCTCTTATAAAAGATATGATATTTGATTTCTTTTCCCTATATGGGAAGTTATATGCTAGTGCATTGTTATATGTTTTATAAAGTTATTTTATTTGGATTTCAAAAATTTCAAGCGGAGATCCCCTTATCCGATGTGGGGACACCAGATAGTGTACACTGTAGTGACTCCAGCTGGGAGGAGGTATGATCCTAGCCGCTTGGCCTAGCTCGCCTAGTGTAAAAAGTGTGGTATTACTTCGCAAGAAGAGCCTCTGCCAATAATGTGATTATGATAAGATGCATGGATCAAATCCACATCCAACTATTATAGACCAAATCTCTGCTAATGATATGACATGATATGATAGTGTTTTATGAATGATGTTTTACAAGGAAGTACAAGATGTATGGCAAATGCTCCACAAGAAGAGCTGCCATTATTGTAGTGTTGATGAGAAGATATGGATTGAAATCCTCTCTCATTTATTGTAAAAGATTCTAATGATGATTACGAGATAAAAGAAATTTTGAAATGTATTTCATAAGTTATATTTAAAAGTGTATTTGAATCGAATTTCAAGTTATTAGTTATTTAAATTAAGTATTTAAAAATGTATTATCAGTTACATGAAATCTTATTTGAAATGTGTTACTATTTATTTGAAAGTATATTTGAAACTATGGTTAGTTACTGAATTTGTATTTGAAGTGTATTTGCAAATTCTTTGTATTTAAATGATAAGTTTCAAATGTATTAAAGTATTTGCTATATGACTCGACTTTTAAAAGTATAATTAGTTGTTGACATTTGATAAATTAATTTCAACAATAATATACATTTTATGCTATTCAATATAAAGATTTAAGTATGTTATTGGTACTGGATTTAAGTTTTCAAAAGTATTATTGATAACTATTATCATTCATCTCCTTTATTAACTAACATGTTTACATATATATATATATATATATATAAAAGTCAGCCCAATGCACTCCTTGTTAGCAAACCTTGAACCCAAGCCACTTGAATTGTTGTAACATGATTTTTACTCACTGAGTCATAAACTCACTCCGCTTTTTCCCAAATTTTTCTACAGGATTTTGAGAGTAATCAATCCAAGCTGAAGCATAAGTCTCACTTGGAGATGGCATATGACTAGAAGTTCCTTTGAAGATTATGTTATTTATATGCAAGTATAAGTACGTTATAGTTAGTTGCTCCATAGAAATTGATGTTTTAATTGTAATACAATTTGTTTATGTAAGAATAAGAGATATGTATGAATTAATCAATAAAAGTTATTGATGATTAATAAGAAGACAAAAGTTATTGATGATTAATAAGAAATATGCACATGGAATTGTATATGAGATGGTGATATGTATTTAGGTTGACATCTTGGGCAGTGTTGATGTGATTTTGGCATTTTGGTTGCTTGATACCATATTAGATTCTATAGCAGGTAAGGAGTTCTACGAGTTTTCGGTGCCTTTATGGCCACCCATCCCCTAGGACCATCCATCCCAAGAGTGGGATGTGACAATATGCTTATAAATTACTTTTATTTAAAATCTTGAATTTTCAAGTAGAAATCTCCTTATCCGGTATAGGGAACACCCAGGCAGTGTACACTATATCGACTCCAACTAGGAGAAGGCATTATCCTAGCCACTTGGTCTAGCCCGCTTGGCGTAAGAAGTATAGTATTGCTCTACAAGAAGAGCCTATACCATTATCATAGTTCTATTGATGATATGATTTTATAGTATTTTATGAATAATGTTTTACAAGATAGTACAAGATGTATGACAAATGCTCCACAAGAAAAGCTGCCATTATTGTAATGTTGATGAGAAAATAAGTATAGAATTCTCTCTCATCTATTGTAAAAGATTTTAAAAATAATTACTAGATAAAAGAAGTTTAAAATTTATTTCATAAGTTGTATTTATTGTATTTGAATCAAATTTCAAGTTATTAGTTATTTAAAAAAAGTATTTAAAATATCTTATTAGTTATATGGAATCCTATTTGAAATGTGTTACTAATTATTTGGAAGTATATTTGAAACTATGGTTAGTTACTTGAATTTGTATTTGAAGTGTATGGAAATTTATTCATATTTAAATGATAATTTTCAAATTTATTAAAATATTTGTTATATAGACTCGACTTTCAAAAGTATAATTAGTTATTGATATTTGATAAATTAATTTCAAGAATAATATACGTTATATGCTATTTAACATAAAATTTTAAATATTTTTAAGATATTTATTTTAAACTTCCAAAAAGATTATTGTTAATTATCGTCAACCATTTTCTCTATTAACTAGTATGTATATATAAATTAGCCAAGTGTTTTCCTTTTTTAGTAACCATAAAACATCAAGCCACTTGATCTATTGTAATATAATTTTTACTCTTTTAGTCATAAACTCACCCCTCTTTCCGAAATTTTTCTACAGGAGATTAAAGAGTGATCACTCCGAGCTGTAGCATGAGTCTTGCTTGGAGATGGCATATGTGTTAAAGTAGAAGTTTCTTTGAACATGTTTGTTATGTTACTTACATATATGTTCTATTTTAGTTACTCCGTAGAAATTGATGTTTAGTTATATTATTTTATAACATAATCGGTTTATGTAAGAAGATTGGTACTTAATAATGTAAAAGAATTTTTAGATATTATAAATGAGAATAATGTACTGAAAGCGAATGGTCTATAAGAATAGATTACAATGTAAGGATGAGAAATATGTATGAATTAATCGATAAATATTATTGATAATCATTAAGAAGAATGCACATAGAATTGTAATATGAGATGGTTAATGTGATTTAGGTTATGATCTTGGGCATTATTGATATGATTATTACAGTTTGGTTGCTTGATACCATAATGGATTTGATGACAGGTAAGGGATTCTATGAGTTTTTGGCGCCCTTATAACCACTCATGCCCTAAGACCATCCATCCCAAAAGTGAAATGTGATATAATTTGACTTTTATAGTGTAAATCATTATTTTGTCCCATTATAAATTTTAAAATTAGTTGTTTTAACCATTATAAATAATTTGTATGTTCTAAAAAAAATAATAGTTTGTATAAATGAATTCAATTAGAATAAGTTATGCTTTTTATGTTATTTCGAATATTAAGAAATTAGAAAAATTCCAATTTAATTTTGATTTTTCAAATTTAACAAGTTAGAAAATTTATAATTTGACTTTAAGAAAATTTTATTATATATTAGAAAAATTACTTTTGGTTATACAGGAAGATGCAACAGAAAAATAAGATACACTAATTGAAATTTTATTTAACAATAATGAGCAAAATTCTATTATTTTATTATCAAATATCAAAATTTCTATTTATAATGGTATGTTTTTCTAAAAAAAAAATTATTTGCGATTTTATAAACACTTAAATTTACTTAAAGTTCTCATTGCGGAAAAGATTCAAAATGTATCAAAATTTAAAGTCAATTAAAAATCATATATAATATATTAAATATTTTTAGTTTTCAGTTTAGTTAATCATGTATATTATATTTTCAAGTTTTCAGTTGAAAGTTATAATTGATCTTGAACAAAATTGAAATTCAACTTTGAGCTTACAAAAACTAAAAAATATATAATAAATTACGATTTATTTTTTTTAAAATCATCTATAATATAATAAATATTTTTAGTTTTCAGTTTAGTTAATTATATATATTATGTTTTCAAGTTTTCATTAAAAAGTCATAATTGATCTTAAACAAAACTGAAAATCAACTTTAATCTCACATAAAAATAAAACTTTTAATTATTTGAAATCAACTAGAAAATACGTATAATAAATTATGATTTTTGTTCAATTCAAAATTAGTTTTTTTCTTTACATAAAAATAATATAAAATTAATCCATATACTTATTAGAAAGCAAAAATCAAATTCGAATTGTATTGATACTCTGAAAAGTAAATTATTTATTTATTAATTATAAATAAATTAATATTGTCAAAAACACTTGTACTCAAAGCAAAGAAAAAAAATATAAACCTACAACATATAAAAATATAAATCAATATATTAAAAAGTGAAATGAGTATTTTTAAAATTTATGGAGTGTATTTAATCATTCTTAAAAATTAATTAAATAAGAAAATCAAAATTACAAAATTTTTAATTTAATTATTATATGTCACTGTTATTATTTGTAATATCAAATTTAAAATATTCACAAGTGTTCATGTAATATAACCATTAAATAGATAATTTTTTTAGACTTAATATAATATGATATCAATGATAAATTAACTGCATACAATTAATATTGAATTAACATTGATGTTAAAAACACAAATGATGCGTTAATCCTAATGTGAATATATAACGAGTCTTTTATTGAAATAAAGAAAAAATTAATGTATTCTATAAATTAGAAATTTATTGATATAACCATTAAATTAGAAATTTTTTTGCGCTTATGATATAATATGATATCGTATGATTTAACATGATATCACGTGATAATTCAATTGCATATAATTAATTGAAAACTTCACTTTATATAAATATATATAATTTTATACTTAACTAAAAAAAATAGTCATTAAATCTTTAATAAAAAGAAAGTGAAAGTCTTAAAGAAGTTTTCATATCTCTAACGAATTATAATGAGTCATAATAAAAATTAATATACGAAGTACGTTAGAAAAAATCACACACATATATATATATATATTAATTAGATGGCTAATATAAAATACTTATTTGTACGGACAACTCGAAGGACAAAAATAAATCACTGGTATTTGAAGGATTAAAAGATAGGCTCTTAAAATTAGTCTTTTTAATCAAAAAGTGAAAATGAGAACTTCAGCCCATTGTCAATCTAATTATCAATCATTTTTACACAGAAGCAAACGATACATTTTAGATATATAAAACAATTTAAAGTTTAATATATAATTTTTAATTTTCTGCCAATCTCGTAGGCAATCTTTAGGAAAGATAACAAAGATGTTTTGACTGCCTTGTGTTATTTGCAATCATGAATCATATTCTTAAATAAATAAATGGATTACTCAATGAATCGTGTATTTGTTAAGAAGGAATAATTCTATGAAAAATGACAACGATATAATGAGGTAAACTTCTACATTTGGAAAGTTGATGCTAAATTATAATTGGATAATTTATGATTTAATCTATGAGATTAGCTTAAATTAATGACTTAATTTCTATATTTTAAAAAATACGCTATTTAAACTCTAAAATTTATTTCGTTATATTAATTAGTCTTTTTATCAAATTTTCCGTTAAAAATTTGTGAAATGACTAAAATATTTTTAATTATAATTAAATTTTCTAATTTATGCCAGTTCTCCCACATTTAACTCTTCATTTTATTTGTTCTCATTTTATAATTTCTTTTTATCTTTCATTGGTTTAACACTCCCCCCTCAAGTGGCAACTGAGTCCAGTTGACACTTGACAGCATACGGTAGTCTTATCTCGAGCCACATGGGAACATCGCCTACATGCCATAAGTCCAGTTGACACTTGACAGCATACGATAGTCTCATCTCGAGCAACCTGGGATCGCCCACATGCCAGGGATCGATACCACTCTGATACCATGTTAGAAATGTTGAGTGGTTTATATAGTTATAGGAGAGCCAACCTCAAAAGCTAGCCATAGAGGGTGGAGAACCCAATCTTATATATACTCTTAAACATTTTTTTATTTTTCTAATGTAAGATTTCTTCCCCATATTTAACTCTTCATTTTATTTGTTCTCATTTTATAATTTCTTTTTATCTTTCATTGGTTTAACACTATTCATGCATCAAAAACCCCACACATACCTTCTCTTCTTCCCCCTCTTTCACACACACTCTCTCTCTCTTTCTGAGAAAATAACCAGTCATCGCCATCTCCAGCAGCCCAGTCGTCGTTGGTTTCCATGTCAGCAACAATTTAGCTTCAATTGCGGCATGGATCTGCTGGTTAGCGTCAATTGGAGCTGAGCTCTTCGTGCGTGGCTTTGTGGATTAGCGTCGACTGGAGCTGCTTGAATTGAAATCAAATCGCCGGGTACAACAGATGGGAGGAGAGCTACCATTTACAGCAAGCTTATCAAATTTCTGGTGTTTCTTCTTGGCATTGTAAATCAGTGAATTGCTTTCCTGGGTCGCGTCTATCTGTGCTTCGCTGTTTCTATCTCTATCTGCACTTTCTTGTGTATATTTGATCTCAAAGCCACAATTCTAATGGTTTTTGGACACCCAATGGCCACGTTCTCATTGTCTTTGTTTTTTCTGAATATTTAAGATTTGATTTGAACTTGGTTTATTTATTTTGGAGTCTTCAATTCTTTTATGGATTGTTATTCAAAGGTTTCAACTGGATTTGCCAGTAATTGGTTTGGGAGATCTCTTTTACGAGTTAGAAATAGCCTTTGCTGCGCAATTTTTGTATTTGTTTATGCGATTTAGGACCTTGCACATGATCTTGATGGATAACCATTTAATGCTTCGAGTACGTGTTTCTAAAATGTTGTTTTTAATGGATGCCTACAATTTAGTAAAACCCTTCTGGTTTCTGCTGAATTTGTGAGATTTCAGCAGGTTTCCATTGGTTCATTGTTAACTTACATATAGAATTCTAAAGTCGTTACAATTTTTTATATGGTTCAAGTCATGATGAGGGCTGCTTAATCAATGTATAGCTTTTTCTTTTTTGTTTTTCAAAATCTGGCTTGTGAATTTGCCAATCGCATAAAAATTCATTATAATAAATTGAGCAGAGTGGTATTTTTAGTGATAATGAACATAGGATATTGTTTCTTTTCGCGGCCCGCATTTGAATTTGGGCAGGGTGTAAATAAAAAAATAAAGGGGTCCACTTATTTATAAAGTAGCAAAACGTTTTTAAACTTATATAGTACACAATATAGTATAAATACAAAGCAGTACGAAGGATATTTTGGAAACTTCCAGTTTTTAGATTTAGAACATGTGACGGCAGTTTTAGAAGAAAAATTTATCCATTTTAAAGTTCCATCCCTTTCTTTGTATTTCTCAAAATTTGAAAGTTTGTAAATTCAGAAAAAAGAAAAAAATAAAAATGAGAAAACTTTTTTATTTTGTTAGAATGAGTATAAAACAAAGTGATATTTAGTTGCATATACTGAGAAAGAAAGAAAACGAAAAATGTTTAAAAGAAAATAAAGTTAATGCAATTTTATAAATAATCAAAATTTTGTGTGACTTAATATTATATATATATATATATATATATATATATATATATATATATATTGAATTATAAATCATCATTGTGTTTAATTTTTTATTAGTAAGTATGAATTTAATTTTTTATTAGTAAGTATGAATTATTTTTATTTGGTATAAATTAATTTTGTAATTAATGTTGCTCTTTTACATTAATTCAAGCTTTTACCTAATAAAAAATAGAAAAAAATAGCATATATTTTTACAAATTGTAAAAATAATTCATTTACAAAAAATACATAAAATGAATTAAACTTTGATGGTGAATATTATTATGATAAAAAAACAGAATTTATAAAAAGAAAGATGAATCTTGAACTATTGAAAGTAGTATTTGGACTGAAAGTTAAGTTACAGTGGACCAAAAATAAAATTTGAAAAAAGTATTATGGCTTGCTTAATGAATAGTAGGTAGCAGGTACTATAATAATAACAAAAGGACCCACTAAGTAAAAGAAGCAAAATTATGAATTATGTTCATCTTGTGTAAATCATTATCTAATAAAAATATCTTATAAAAAATATTTAAGCAATAGTGATACTTAATGAGAATGAAAATTAAGTGCTGAAGATTTAGCATAATAAAGAAAACAATTAAAAAATAGTTTTTTTGGAATATATATATATATATATATATATATATATATATATATATATATATATATATATATATATATATATATATATATATTAAAAATCATATAATATGTGTGAGTTAAAATAGAAAATAATATGAACTCCTATCATTACGAACAAATAAAAAGAAAAATTTACAAATATGTAAAAAAAATAAAGTAAATAAATTGTACAATTTGGAGGAAGCATAATACTATTACTTTGTTATAATGTAGTATAAAAGCAATAAAATATACTAAATAATAGATTGAATTCTTATAAAATACCATTTCATAAATTTAAGTAATATATAATAGTTTCAATATAGCTAACAATAACAAATATTTGTTTGTTGAAGTAAAAAAATAATATAAACTCCTATAATTGTAACTTTATTAATAAGTATAAAAATAAAGTAAGCAAATTATACTATTCGAAGGAAACAATATATTATTCTTGTATCATAATGTAGCATGAAAGTGACATGACATTTCATAAAAGTAAGTAATATATATTAGTTTTGATGTAACCAATGATGACTACTACAAAAAAAAAGGAGGCATTTACCAACAAAAAAAGTCATCGGTAATATTAGGAAAACTATCGATAATATAGTTTACCGACGGATTAGAGACAGAAAATTTTCGTCATCAAAATCATGGTCGGTAATTCTTTACTGATGGTGTTTACTTTCCGTTGAATATTTACCAACGGTTTTTAATAAACCATCACATAATTATTTCCTAGAAATTAATAAAATATTTGTAAACCATCGGTAAACTGTCAGTGAAACTAAATAAAAAATAATAATAATAAATTGTCGATAAACTATAAAATTGACAATTAAAAATACCTTAGTAAATCATCAATATATCAAAATTAAAAAATAATTAAATATTTTAAAGCCATCAGTACAATTTTTTAAAAAAATTGTTTATATATATTGTCACATCCCACTTTTGGGATGAATGGTCCTAGGGCATGGGTAGCCATAAGGGCACCGAAAACCCGTAGAACCCCTTACCTGCTATAGAATCCAATATGGTATCAAGCAACCAAAATGCAAAATCACATCAACTCTACCCAAGATCATAACCTGAATCACATCACCATCTCATAATACAATTCCATGTGGATACTTCTTATTGATTATCAGTAACTTTTATCGATTAATTCATAGATATTTCTCATTTTTACATAAACAACTTGTATTACAAATTAATATAACTAAAACATCAATTTCCACAGAGCAACTAAACAAACATACATATACTTGCATACAAATAACATAACAAATATCTTTAAAGAACTTTTACTCTAACATATAAGCCATCTCTAAGCCGACTTGTATTTCAGTTTGGACTGATCACTCTCAAAATCCTATAGAGAAATTTGGGAAAAGGGGAGTGAGTTTATAACTCAGTGAGTAAAAATCATGTTATAGTAGTTCACATGGCTTGGTGTTCAAGGTTTGTTAATAAGGAGAACATTTGGCTGACTTATATATATATATAAATATTAGTTGATAGAGAAAATGAATAACAATGATGACTAATAACACTTTTGGAAATTGAAATCAAGCTTCAATAATACATTTAAAAATATATATTGAATAGCAAATAACATATATTATTCTTGAAATTAACTATCAAATATCAATAACTCATTATACTTTTGAAAGTCAAGTTGTATAACAAATACTTTAATAAATTTTGAAAACTATCATTTAAATACGAATAATTTGCAATAAACTTCAAATACAAATTCAAGAAATAATTCATGAAAAATTTACAAAGATTCATAATAAAATTAACTCGTTATATAATCATACAAGGTACATAAAAAGCTTCTCGTTAATCTCGTAATCCATAGCAAATATTGTAGAAAACTATATAGTTTTGCTCGTGATAAAACATGTAAAACTGAGAATAGAAATCGGCTCATAATCTCGTAATAGGCTCGTAATATTTCTCGTGATAAACATGAAATTAATCAGGTCCCATGGCTAGAAATTTATATTCCTCCTAGCAAGAGGTTGGATGTTATACCCCATCCATGGGTACAATGTGCATAATGTCCGATGGTTTACCTTTCATCAGTCAGGGGATTTCTGCTCATTCAAAGTCACAATAATCATGTAATAAACCAATATAAATATAAGCTTGTAATAAATACAAAATACATCAAATTAGTCTCGTAATAAATATTTATAATCAATACATTTCAATACTTGAAATTCATTAAATATTCTAGTAATCTCATAGTCTTATAATAATAACAAGTCTCGTAATATATCATCAAAACTCAAAACTCATAAATCATTCTAGAAAACTGATAGTCTAGTAATAAAATCTCATATACGGAAAAACAATCAAATATCACATCTTCTATAAGAGAATTTAACAAATTTAAGTGCTCACATAGGAGATTGCAAATATTCATATAAAATACTTCAACACTCATCAATAGCAAACTTATTTAACACTTATAAACTCATTAATAACTATTTTAGTAAATACTTTATAACTTTTAAAATCATAGTAAACATATATATGTAGTTCAATCATATTATCGAAAGGAAATCGAATAATCATTTATATATTGCAATAAGCATATGGAAGAAACTTTTATGGACTTATTATTTGGGATTCTCATAGCGATTAGGAAATTCAAATGGATAGAAGTTTCATGCAAGGTGGTTTTACAATGATATAGTTTTCGATATCAAATTCACAATAGAAAATAGGATTGTAATTACTCACCTTTCTCGCTATGTCCTCCAATTAGTTTCAATTCATCTCCACTTGCACTCAAATCATCTTTTCCACTTGCATTCAAATCATCTTTTCCTCAACTCGATTCTGCCTGCACATAAAATCTCAATTCACACATCAATTACGATTCAATCCTTTATTTGTTACTCTTATAATCTATTAATGGAATCTTCATCAATTAATCCTCTATAAATTATTCTTATATATTCCTACAATTCTAACGAAAATTCGGCATCATTTCCTCTAAAATTGGACTATTCCCCTTGAAAATCCACAATCTCAATTCAACAAGTATCACAAGATAATTGTCCAACCCAAACCTCTAATATATCAAATAATCCCATCCGCCATCTCATCTTAAAATTTATCTAAGATTACTCAGAAATACATATAATATTATTTCATCTGCTTAATAAAATTATTTTAATAATAATAATTAACTATATATACATTTACTAATAATTTACAAGAAAATTCATACAAACTTCTAATAATCAACTATACAATTAAGAAGAAATTATCAATGATCTAATTTCATTTTAAAAAATTTTATACAATTTAATAACAATTTTTATCAATCAATTTAATAATAAAAACAACTAAATATAAACAACTTAACAATTTTTCAAATATTTAAACATTGAAATCAACTTAACAGAAAAGCGTTCTAGGCTCACTAAAATCCAATTCTCAAAATATAGCTTCAAAAACGAATTGTACGCGTGAAGAATGACCCACTGGAACCCTCTGTCACCGACGGCACGTGGGACCACATGCTGGCGACCATTCGGTGATGCACTACTATTAAAGGTGGCAAACAGAAGTTTGGTTGATGCCGTTTCACTCATCTCAACACTAGGAACATAGATATACACCTCACTTGCCATCATGCTCCTCCGTTCGGCTGAAAAATGCTTCAAAAGTTCTGGTGGCTCAATCTCTGATCTCCTCCTTCAGTCATCCTCAGCCGACGAGCCATGTATCAAATTGAAGCTCATGACGAGGCCGTTCCATAGCCACCAGAATCACCCTCATCCATTGTCAAAAATCGACATTTGAATCTTCAGTGCTGGCGAGACTTGCCGTGCGCGTCTGGTGTCATCTGTTGCTCTCTCTCGTTGTTGCTAATTTTGTCATGATCACCAAAGGTCAAGGAGTGGCTGGGCGGTGGCGGTGCAGCCCACTGCTGGCTGGAGCTCAGGCATCATGCCCTCCTCTCCCTCTCGGTCACTCTGTCTCCCTTCCTCTCTCTTTCTCCCGAATCTATCTTCTGTTTCTCTTTCTTTTCTTTTTTTTTTTTTTCATTTTTCTTTCCTTCTTTTCTTTGTTTATACACATATACATATATAATTTCTTTTTCCTCATTTTACATTCATAAATCCTTAATAATTTATACAATATATTCCACAATTATTTCTCTACTAATATTATTATTATTATTATTATTATTATTATTATTATTATTATTATTATTATTATTACCCAACAAAATTATATATTTTTATTTCATAATACTTTCAAAATTAATCATAATAATTTATATGAAAATATTTTCTTAAATTGTATTTTATTTTGTTTCTTAAAATATTTTCATTCCTTAACTTATTGAAAAATAATCAAATTTCTTATTAAAATGGAAATTCATGAATTATGAAAAATCGGGTTGTTACATGTATTGCAATCATTTAATTAAATAATATAAATATAAAATTAAAGATTATGCAATTTGAAATAAATTTAATAATATAAATATAAATTAAAAAAAAACTTTTACAAAACTGTATATATGTATATCCTAAAATAAAATCTAGTATGTACAAATATAAAAAAAAAAAAATAATATAAACTTAACTATCTAGATCCTTCGTCTCATCATCGCTTTCTTGATCGCCCATTGTGCCGTCTGGATCTACAATATATGCGTTAGTAGCAGCAAACATGTGTTGTTTGTAAATTTCATCGGTAAACCATCCATACTATGTCGATGAGTGGCTTTTTTATTTTTTTTACTTAATTTCTCTAGTTGAACCATCGACATTATGCGATGGATTTGTAGCCATCAGCAAATTCTATCAGTAAATATCCTTTTTCTTGTAGTGAACAATTACTAATTGGTTAAAATTAAAAATAATGCGAAGTTCTATCATTATGAACCAACGAAAATAAAATCATATAAATATGTATAAAATTAATGTAAGTAAATTGTACAATTTAAATAAATAAATATATTATACCTTTCTCAAAATATAGTACAGACGCTACAAAATCTAATACAGAGCATATTCAATTTTTTAGGCCATACATTTCAAAACATTAGATAATAGATAATAGTTATTCCTATGAGTGAGCAATAACAAATATTTATTAATTAATTATTTTGTGATACATTATCAATAAGAAAGTGTTTACAATATGGTAAAGTTTATTAAAAAAACTAAAAACTTATTATAAGAAATTAGGTATTAGTTCACACTAATATATATTTTAATATTAAAATAATTTAAATTAAATGAAATACTAATAAATTATTTTTACATATTACTAAAAGAGTTTTCACAATAATTAACCAAGAAAAAGAGTTTTCATAGATTGATAAGTATTTATCTGCAATTTTTAAAAAACAAAATTTACTTAGACTATATTGTTTAACAAATTTGGAGGTTAAGTTTGGCGCTTAATTTTTAACCTTAAATACTTAAAGCGCCATTTAGTCAGCAAGAATAATTGTCTATCTTCCACTTACTATCTCACACGCACATCAAATATTTTATAGAGCATTTTGTGACTTGCTTAATGGTGGCATGACATGCACATGATTTTTATTCATTCTTTTTAAAATCTAACAACATTTTCTTCCTTTCTTACTTAAACATTATATTAGTTTCTCTTATAATTATTACCTTTAAAAAATATTTATATTGTTTACTATTAAACTTGTAAAACAATCATAATATTCGATTACAAGAACTAAAATAAAATAATAAAAAAATATCAAAAAATAAAATGATTTTTGTTTTAAAATGGTGGGCAAAATTTTTAGTTTTCAGAAATTTTTTAGGGAATAGTTTAAATTTTGGCATACTCACATTTAGAAAATTAAATCAAGGGTGCCTAAAATTTTGCCTTTTTTACCTAAAGAATTTTGTTTTTATGGGTTTGATTTCATCATTGCCTAAAACGTAATTGCAAAATCAATTTTTAATAAAAAGGCAATTATTATTTTCTAAAAAGGAAAAATACTCAGGATATTATTTTCTTCATAAATTTACTAAATAGTATTTTAATTGTGGCAATATAATTACTAAATTGAAATTAACAAATTGCAAATACAAATGAACAAAAAATAATGAATTTTATTGTTTATAAAATAAAATTTTCACAATCTGAATTATCAAAATAGGAATCAAATGAATTAACCACAATGCTTTAATCAAAAAAATATTTTTTTTTCATTTTCTCATTCATTTTTTAAAACTATGTCATTTAATTGGGGATTATTATTATTAATATAATAATCCTAATAATAATCCCCAATTATACAATTAAATTGCAAAAACTATGTCATTTTAATATAAAACTGCATAATTTCGATGGTTGTTAATTATTATACAATTTAATCAAAGTTTTTTATTTTTTTATTTATAATATATATAAGTAATGCTAATTGAATAACATTTATATAACACAAGAATTATAAGATTATCCATGATATTATATTAATTATCAAATTATACAGAGATTATATCAAAAGAAAATTTAGATGAATTATAAATCTATAATGTATATACTTCAATTGAATATAACAATCTATATTTATACAATTTACTTAAATATTAGCTTACTTAATTTTGTATTAATAAAAAATTAGTAATATAATATGGACTAAGTTTTAATAATATTAAACATCTTAAATTCACTACATATATATTTTAGAAAAAATAAATTTAATATATGTTATGATTAATCAATAAGTGATAAAAAGAAAAGATAATGTATTAGTATGTATATGTCCAATAATGTTGTCATTTTAATTGTATTATTGAAAATCTCGGGATAATATAGTATAGTGATTTTTATTTTGATTATGGTTTCAGTTTTTCAACTAAATTTAAATTATCAAGAAATTTGGTATAGTTTCAAAGATTTTCAAATCTCCAAATTAAACCGAATCTTGCTCTGCTCTAGTTTTGTTGTTTACAATTTTATTAAACATTTCATTTTCAAAATTGTAATTGATAAATTAATATATTAATAATTTGCACACCTCATAAAAAATATATCAATTTTCTAATAAAATAATTATGTACTTGTAATATGAAAATATTTTTTATCTTTAAATTAATTATATTATATTGATACTCAAGATAAATAATTATTTTAAATTTTTAATCCAATTCAAACGTATTTATAAATATTTATAATTTATATAAACAATGAATTATGTTCTTGTTAACTCTTTATCTAAGGAAAATGTCTCATCAAAAACATTTAAGCAAAAGTGATACTCAATGAAATTAAAATTTAATTACTAAAGATTTAGCATTACAAAGAAAATAAATACAAAAATATTTATTTTTGGATAAAATATATCTTATCTTTTAACAACTATATATATATATATATATATATATATATATATATATATATATATATATATATATATATATATATATATATATATATATATATATATATATATATATATATATATATATATATTAAAAATAAAATTTAATATATGTGAGTTAAAGTGTAAAATTATATTAACTCCTATCACTATGAACCTATCAAAATTTTTTTTTTAATTATGGATTAAAGTAAATTAAGTAAATTGTAAAAAAAATTTAGAGAATGATTATACTATTTTTATATCATAACGTAGTTGTATTAGCGATACAATATACTATAGGACAAATTGAATTTTTATGTCATTCCATCTTATAAAATTACATGAACTCCTATTTGTTTGCTAGAGTAAAAAAAAAAAAAAAAACATATTAACTCCCATCATTACGAACCAACTCAAAAACTTTTTACAATATATATTTTGAATTACAATATAAAAATATATAATTTTAAGGAACCAATAAACTATACCAATATTACAATGTAGTGCACCAACAATATAATGTAATGCATGACAAATTGAATTTTTATGTCATACCGTATTATAAAATTAATTATATACTAGTTTCAATATAGCTAGCAAAAACAAATATTTATTTTTTAATGTATAATATCATATGAACTCCTATCATTATGAACCAACTTAAAAACTTTTTACAATACAAGTTTTGAACTGAAGAAAGTAAAATGTATGATTAAAAAGAAATATTATACTATTCTTATAACATAATAGAGTGCATCGACAACATAATATAGTGCATAACAAATTAAATTTTTATGCCATATCATATTAAAAAATTAAGTAATATATATTAGTTTCAATGTAGGGAATGAGAACAATTATTAATTTATTAAATACATTGATTTAATATATCTTTTTAGGGCAGATATTTGTGATATTATGTTTTCAAGGAAATTTTAGATATATATTAGATATATTAAATCAATATATTTTAGGCTATGAAAAATTAAAAAAATTATTTTATGAAAATCCACATGTCTTATATATATATATATATATATATATATATATATATATATATATATATATATATATATGGCAACATATAAATTTTTTATTAACTTATTAATTATTATATAAGCATTTAAGTTATTAATTATTTTGAAAAATTTAATTATTTTAATATTATTTGTAACCTAAATGAAATTTTATTAGCTAATAATATTTAATTTTAATAATTATAATTTATGTAACTATAAATTAATTAAAAATTAAAGTAATAATTGTAAATAGAATACTATGCTAACATTTACTATTAATTAGCCTTTATTATAATAAATTATTATTAAAACTGAAATGAGTATAATTGTAATCATTATAAATTGAGTTTTGCTTGCCCTATTCATTCACTCTTTTATAATAAGTCAGTCTTTTCAAAGTTTTTTGTGCAAGCAAAATCATTTATAGTAGATATTATATTTGAATTATAAGTTTGTACATGTGAATAATAAGAACTATATATGACCTTGTGTTTAAGAATTTGCTATGATATTGATATTCTGTCTCCGTCTCTCCATCTGACTTAATATGTGGTAAGAAGTTTCAATAATTATTTGCAAATTTGATTGGTAATTATTGGAGGTAATTATTTTTTTATTTTTTATTTTGCATAAAAAATATATTTGATAGAAAATGGTATGTTTATGGTACATAGAATTGACATATAAAATACCAGTTAGTCAATTATCAAATTATTCATGATTTTTCTGTTTCAATTGGCATATCTTTTTTTTTTTTTTTTTTTTTTTTCAGTCCTTCAAATGGAGTCTCTAAGATGGATGAACAATAAATGTTTTGTATAGAAGAATCTCATTTCTCTTTGATAATATAAGATTAGATATTCAGCAATTTAGTTATTAGCAGTAATAAGATATAAAGACAGTGAATGAAAAATTGCATAAAAAATATCAAGAGTCATAGTTTTTGCGTTAACAAATATCAATTTCTCTTATTGCCATTCTTTTCAACCCTTTTAATTTTTAATCGTCATGAATTTTGGTCCCAATATTATAGAGATTTCATATATATATATATATATATATATATATATATATATATATATATATATATATATATATATATATATATATATATATATGAGATAATAAACAATTATATTTTTTAATGATTAAAAAATTATTAAAATTTAGAACATTCTCATGCAAAGTGAATGCTATGTGATATTTTATCTACTTACCAAGAATCAAATGAATTAGTAAAATGAAATATTATAATATTTTTTTTAGAAGATAACATGTTACAATATTAATGATATATAACAAAAATACATTGAAAAAAAAATGGTGAAAATTAATAATAAGCCATTGAAAAGGTAATTCTATAATCTATAATGTATATATCAAACAAATCTTAAAAAATAATTATTATTGCTTCATGAAATCTATAACCTAAATCATTATGGCAATTAAATATATTATAAATATAATTATGATTTGAAACCTAAACTAAATTAAAAATTTTAAGTTTATCATATTTTAAAAGAATTTGCTACATAAATCATCAATTTAAAGTATATATTTATGACTTATATATATATATATATATATATATATATATATATATATATATATATATATATATATATATATATATATATATATACACACACATAATGTATATATGTATATGTATATGTACATATGTCTATATAAATGTATATGTCTGTGTCTATATATACATATGTGTGTGTGTGTGTTTATATGTAAAAAAAGGACATAACAAATGAATGGGTATAATTTTTATATTTTTCAAACAAAATGTTCATTTTTACAATAAAGAGGCTAATTTTTCTTTTGTTAATTTTTTTAAATATTTTATTATAAGTTTTTACCAATTATTTTTCTATTCTATAGTATAATGGATTTTTCTTTAACATATATATATTATTTATGATTTTATGCCTTTACGGTTGTTAAAATATAAATAGTAAAATGTGTACCTATATTAAGAGCAAATTAAAATATTATTACAAAATGTATCATTAAAATAATAATTTTTTTATCAAATATTTTGATTTTTAGTTATACTTATTTACTTATATTTTTATAAATTTTCTTCTTAATACTTCTTAAATTTTTTAAATATATATTAATTAAATTAATAAAAAGATTATGTTTCATAGTATAAAATCATAAGAAATTAATATTATATATAATTATAAATAAATGCATGAGCATGAAGCTAGTAAAATTAACTTTCTAAATGTGAAGCTAGTAAGAAATTCCCTGAATATGGACAATAATAATTTGAGTTAAAGAAATAAAAAGGCCTTTGCTAAACAAATCAATAAAAATAAATCAACATAGATCAAAAGTTGTATATCTGCAATTTATAAAAATTTAATGGATTATATTTTTAACAATTTTGGAGGCAAAATTCTTAATATCAAAGTGTCTTTTGGTTACAAAATAAAATTCTATTCACAATAATTATTATGAAAGTTGGATAAAGTTGTGATAAATATGGGGAATAGAATTATATATAGTATCAAATAGAATACAACATTTTTATGCAGAGTATTCTTACCAAATATTTTGCACCAATGCAATTACATAATATGACAAAGTAATTTGTCATAAAAAATTTTGTCACAATATGTAGTTATATAAGACATAATTATAAATTTTTTACAATAGTGAATCATATTTATTGCCACTATATTTAATTATATAATATTTATAATTAGATGTAGCAATTTTTTATCTAATAAAAAATTTTTTGAATCCGCTCGGCAAATTAATTAGGGCCAAAATCTAATCCAAAATTGATCAAAATTTGAAATAATTTGATTCAAAAATTATGAGATCAACCCTACTAGATCACACCCAAATGAGTTAAAAAAATTAATATCAAATTTATTGTTAAATGAAATAATATCAAGGTTTTTACATAATGAAGGTATATATGTTTAATATAAAAATAAACTTAATTATTATTAATTTATTCTTTCATAACAATAAACTCGATTTAGACTAATTATCCTCAAGTCCATCTTAATCTTTCTCTATCAATCTCATAAATGACACTAGAATTATAATCAAGGTAATCAAATTTCATGTTGGTTGTGCTTTAGATTCTTAAAAGTTATATATATATATATATATAGAGAGAGAGAGAGAGAGAGAGAGAGAGATGTAATGTTAAACTAAATATAAAATAAAAATTTTAAATAAAAAATATAAGAAAAAAAATACACATTGCAGATTAAACATACCTTTGATTATATATGAGATCTAAAGTTTAAGTTGAATTTTAATTGAAACTTCATATATAAAATTACATTGCAAGTATTAATTTTTCATTCTAATTTGATGGTATATGATACATTACAACATTTAAAAATATTATATTACATTGAAACTTTAATCTTTATAATAATCTGAAGATAATGAAATATACCAATCTAAATTATTAGAGTAATTATACTTTCTTTTAATCTTTGCGACATAGAATACTTCATTTATCTAGATATTAATGACAAACAAGCAAAAGATGTTAGCGACCGACGTAATATAAAAAATAATAAATGAGAAGCATAATTATTATTTATAATATTTTTTAATTTTAAATTGTTTGATGGTTACATATACTTTAAATTTTAATAAATTAAAATTTCATTTAAAATAATAAATTAAAAAGTAAAAAGATTTAAACTAAATATAATAAATTATTAAACATTTAAATAATTTTAAAATAAAAAATTACAATACTTAAATATTTTAAGAATATTTATTCTTAATTTTATTAAAATCTAACTTAAAACTAATCCAACTTAATTTTCTATAGAAGCAAAGAATTATAGGCTTAGCAAAAGAACTATAGACTTAATAAAAGTACTAAAAATGAGAAATATAAATGTTAAAAAAAAAAAGCACAACAAAAATTAAAAATATAAACTTTATCCTCAGTTCCTCTCTCTCTCTCTCTCTCTCTCTCTCTCTACTTTTCCCTCTCTGCAAAAATTTTTCATTTTCTCTTCCTGCTGGTCTTTCCCTTCATTTCTTTCTCTCTGAATCACATTCCTTTTCAATTTTTTTTTTCCCTAAAACTAGTTAACCAATCAAGCATACACTCTATGCAGACGCTGTTGTCTTTTAGTTTTGGATTTGAAGTTTTCATTGTGCTCTTTTCTGCTAATTCATTCACTATTGTTTATGTAATAACCTCATCCATTCATTAGCCAACGATTTCTCTATTTTACTTTTTCTTGTTCTCTCTTTCTTTCTCTCTATCGTATTTCTATTATTATTTGATCGTTAGATTGGGTTTTTTTTTTTTTTTTTTTTTTTTTTATCTAGGTTTTCTGTCACATCCCAATTTTGGGGTGCAATAGTCCTAGGGCATAGGTAATCCTATGGCACCAGTAATCCTAAGGGCACCAAAAACTTGTACAACCCGTTAACCTATCCTTCAGCGAAAATCCAATAGTATATCAACTACATCTTAGCATAACCCCAAAATATGAAACCAGCAAACAATAAGTATTACACTTCCAAAATATCATCCTTATACTCTCAACTTCATGACGTACATTAGTATATTCTTCAAATACCCATTAATTTAACTCAATCTATTTTATAAATTAAGTCATTTACTATTTTGTTGCTTAATTTAATTAATTCATCATACACAAATATATATACATACATTTATTATACATCATTGCTCTAACAATTTAAATACTATGGAGCAGCTAAGAATATCTTTAAATTACCTATTTACATATCAAAAATATGTACGTTTATTTATAATATTTTAAGCAAAAATTTATATCCTTCATTTCTTGTAAGCATCAAGTGAGGATATGACTTGAGCTTCTAAATAAGTGCTAAATTCCTGAAAAAAAAAATATAGAGAATGGGGGTGAGTAAACTCAATGAGTATATACTATATTACTAGACTTGCAACATAGAGTTCAATAAGGTTTTGCAAGGGTGGTACATAAATATATATCATGAATAAACATCAAGAAAAGAAATTCAAATAGCAATTGTTAGAATGAGTAATTAAGGAAGAAATGAATATTGAGATAATATAAATAATCAATGGAATAGTATCATTAGACTAGCAGAAATCTGGTTTAATAATAATAAGAGTAGTTTTACTCTTTATCATATTATATTTGTGATAGAGACTTTTTTGTCGAGTAATATCACACTAGTTACACCTAGTAGGCTAGGCTGTGCAACCAGGATAATTCCTCCTCCTGGTTAGAGTCAAAGCAGTGTACACGGCCTGGTGTTCCCTACATCGGATAAGGGGATTTCTGCCTTTCAATGTTATTAATTTGTACCATTTTTTGGTACCAATCTCTTTGATCAATTGACATTTAGGGGCAACATTTATATCATTTCCAATGAATTTCAAGTAAAGAAAATGAAATTCACAAAATGGTTATCAAATCAGAATTATTGAACAAATCTATTAACGAAATGTGAATGAGAAAAGTTCAATTGCAAATGCATAATGGAAATCACTCAAATGAGATTCTATTCAAGTAGTATTTCAAGGTTCTCAAGGAATGTATAAGACTTAAACTCATGAGGAAATGAAAGTAGGTTGCACAACATAGCAATATAAAATACACTTACCTTAACTCCTTCAACTTAAGTAATAAAGGCAATAATAAGATTCTTGTTGTTCTTCTTCTTCCCCTTCTTGCTCTTGATTTTTCTTTAGACTCCTCAGGTTGTTTTACATGCCAATATACATATATAATAAGTTCAGCACAACAATAGTAATACTAAATATTAAGCTTCTAATTGTTGCCTATAGTACACTTACTGACCCAGTTGTATTGTTCCTGCTATAACTTAAGCTACAGAAGTTGAATTGCATTAATTAATTCTTAAATAATTAGAAAGATAACACTTAGAGGCACAACATATTAAAATTTTAGCCAATTTTGAGCTCCATAAGAAATTTGGTGCAATTTCTAATCCTACTCTGCATTACTATCTTAGATAGACTGAACTAGTCATAATTTTGCCATCATAACTCACAATTCTTAAGTCTAATGCCTTAATCCTTTTATCAAGTAAAATATAACATGTTAAGGACCATTTAAATAGTTTGGAGTTTGGTCAAATTCTGTCTCTAAATCCCTTCAAATAGCCACTCAATTTCTATGTCCTCATTAATCTTGCATACAGAGACAACTCCAATTCAGACTCCATAACTCTCAAATTACTCAGAATCTCCTCAAGAACTTTTATCATGTTCTTTTTTAATTCCTATCTACAAATTTCTTGTTTTGTCCAAGGCCAAATTCGGACTCCCAAGTCCCTGAATTGGAGCCTCAAGTTCCAGCAGTCAACTTCTCACTAAACTAGACCATAGTTTTTCTTCACTACCCCTTTTTCCCATCACCTCTACTCTAATCCCCCTTACCTAAACACCTTCAGTTCTACTCCTTTATTCCATCCTTAACTCAAACAACCATCTCTTCTTCATTACTTCTTCAAACCAAATCCATAAATCAAGCAAGAGATAGAATTTTCCAAGGAAAACATAACATATTTAAGTAAAGCATAAAACCAATAAGTTTAATTCTTGAACTCACCTCAAGCTTAGGCTTCTTTCTTCCTCTCCTTCTTCTCCCATTGTTGTCATCCCCTCTAGTGCTTCTAAAATTTTCTTTTTTATGCACCTAAGCTAAATGGCTAACTTGTGAGTACGTGGCTTGAACTTATCCTATATGTATACTTTCTTTTCTTTTCTTTTTTTATTTATGACTAAAATTAGAAATTTTAATTTATTATTTCTCCTTGTAAAATCTCAGCAGCCAACTTCAGAATTCATTAATTTTATTTTTATTTTTTTTAAAAATTAAAAGTCAAATGTAATAATTGTGTAATATCTGAGAAAATTTTTTTTTACTATTAAAACTTTTGGAGTTTTTATTTATTAGGATTTAACAACTATTCTAATTAGACAAATTTTAAAAATATTTTATAGCAATATTAAATTATTGCTAAATTGATAAATATTATTTATTGGTGTTGTTTTGTTAATTTCAAATTTATTTAAGGAATTAACAGCTATGTATTATTTAGTTATTCAAAAATATTGTTATATTAAAAATTATTATAATTATTTATTAAATTATTTTAAATTTTAGAAAATATTATTATTTTAAATTTATGAAAATTATTATTACTATTTTATTATAATTATAAAAAAAAAAGGACAACATCATTGTTGCCCCAACAGAAAAAAAAAAGAAAAGAAAAAGAAAAAGGGAGAAAGTAATGATGATATCCAACATCATCATTACTGTCATTATTATTTTTATTATTATTATTATATTTTATTAAAAAAATTATTTTATAAGGGGGAGGGCGCTGCTGCTTGTGACAGGAGAGAGAGAGAGAGAGAGAGAGCAACAAGCAGCTGACTACCGTCCACCGGATCGCTGCCTTCCAGTGACCAAAATAGTGCACACGCCAGACCGTTGGAAAGAGGAGGCCAAGATCTTTCCAACGCCACCTATATCGTAGCCATCCGCCACTGAAAGAATTCGCACTTGATGCTAAAACAGTCATCAGTCAACAGCTTCTAAGCTAAATTCTGTCAAATTTTCAACTTCCGTTTTCAACAATTTTGGTACTGTTAGACTCCTGACATTCCCAGCTTTCATTTGGTATATTATTTATAATTTTTGGATTAACTTGAAATTTTAGTCGGAATCTAGCGACAAACGGCAGACCGAAATAATTTTTTTGGTGATCCTCTAATGAGCAATAGATAACTAGAAAATCTAGATCCCCATTCTAAAATAAGATTTTTGATACTATTTTTATCAAATTCCGGCATTAAAATAGTTTTTCGGCGAATATCCGGTAAGCGACGATTGGTCTTCCGAATATGTTTATGTTGATTATTCCAATATTAAAATATAATTATTTTATTAGATTGAGTAATAGAATAGATTGATATTGATTTTAAATTAAGATTATTGAGTTAATTAGTTTAGATATGTAGAAATCTTTGGTACAGATCAATAATAATTAAATCAGAAGTTTTATTATAAGTTGTGAATATGAGAATTGTTGAATATCATTCGAATTACAGTGATTGGAAATTGATTGGAGAAATTGCTTATAGAGGTAAGTTATGAAATATGTTGATACATGGTAACCTACCATAAATGGTTTATTGAAATTCCTACTGATTTAAATTGAATTATGCTGCTTATTGACTATTATTGGTATTATTGATATCAACCTTTGAATCCATATTATTATTCACCATTGAATTATCATTTTATTTTGTTAACCTATTATAATTGCTAAATTTTATTGATTGACTATTAAATGACCACTTGGGTCGAATTGTTTATTGATTATTAAAGGACCATTTGGGTCGAATTATTTATTGATTATTAAAAGACCACTTAGGTCAAATTGTTTATTGATTAATAAAGGACCACTTGGGTCTAACTATTTATTGAATTATCAAGAGACCACTTGGGTCTAATTATTGTTATTGTTTATACCAAGCTATTAACCAAGCCATTTACCATATATATGACAGAACACCTATACTAATGGGGGATATACCATTAGGCCGTGTGCACCAGTGACCCAACTAATAGGGTCAAATATGTCAGTGTCTTACCTAGAAAGGGCTATGTGCTCTAGGTGTATGCTCGGCCAAGCATACGTAATGAAATGGGAGAATTTACTGCCCTAATTGATAAGTTATGATATGATATGATTGATTAGTTCTCCCTCTTTGGTGCCATTTATTCTAGGCACATATATGTTATTGTTTCTAAACCCATTTTGTTATTTATTCATTACTCAACCCCCAAGTATAGTTATATTTCATAATTTATTGAATTGAAAGCTCACTCCTCTTCATTGTGGATTTTTCAGGTACTAGAATAGAGAAGGCTAGATATAAAGAAGATTAAGCTCTTGTATTCCTTTCCTCTACAAGAAACTATTTATGTAATAATTTAAATCGCTTATTGTGTTTTAGTATATATTACTCTAAGTACTCCGTAGTAATTAAAAGGGGATTTGAAGATATTTATTTTGATTAATTGATTTATAATGGAATATATGCATGTATTGGAATTGATTTTAAGTTGATTCAGGAAGTTATTGATATTATTGGGTTCTACGAGTGTATGGTAGTCTTAAACTTACCCTTACCCTAGGACCATCATACCTTCAAGATTTTGGGTGTGACAGTTTGTATATTACCTCTAAATCTCAAAATTGCCACTTTCTTAAGCTTAATTACCCTAAATTATCTAATTATTATCTATTAATATTTTTAACTTAATTTTTAAGGTTATAAGATTATAGTTAATTATTTTCTCATCTAATTCTCCTAAGGCAAAACCTAAAAAAATCGCAGAATCAAAATTTATCGATTTTGCTTTTAGCATCATGATTTTGCTTAAGTGTTTTCTACGCTCAATTGTAACTTAATTTTTGACTTCTATTATTTCTAATATCTTCATAATTATTTAAATTCTCCAAATAAAATTTAGGAATTCTTTATGAGGTTGGAATTCACTAACCTACACTCAATGCCTCGATTTTTGAACTTGTTTATACTCCTTTTTAGGATTTTGGTTCTTAACTTCTTATTTTCATTCTTAGATTTTCCATTTTACTTATTCTTAGGCTATATCTAGTTCTTCCAATGATTTTTCTGGGATTCTCAACCTTATATTATACATTCAAGGGGCTCCATTTTCTGAACTGACTTTTATCTTTCTTTTTGGAGTCCTGATTTCTATATTCCTATTCACCTTCTTAATTTCTCCCTTCACTCACCTCTTTTCTAAACTTATCAACTCTAATGACTTTTTGGACTGTTACATTTTTTAAGTGTGGGTTTCGCCATGAGCATTCAATATAGGTTTTGGTAAGAGTCAATGGTTCGTGGTCCTTTATTGGTGAGTGCCATTTGTTTATGGGTTGGTGGGTTAATGGTAACTGGGTTGTTGAAGCCCCTCAATTGCAGCAACTTCGTGGTTCGCCATTGGCTTTGGGTTAATGGCTACAACTATAAGGTGAGCTCTATCTTGCTTGTTATTTTTTTATGACCAATTGCATGTCTTGATCTTTAATTGATAAAGTTCTAAAAATTGACTTTTAGTTAATTTCTCTATTTTACGTTCTAAAGTAGAGGGAAGTTTTATTTCTTTTAATATGTTCTCTAGGGTTTTCTTTTCAATTACTTGTTTGATTATGTTTCAGTTGAATTAGAGAATGATAATATATCTACATTATGAAGCAATATACTGATGCAATCTATAATTGTATTGAATTGAGATTTAGTTGTTGATCCCACTACCCTTTTCTTTAGTCCTCTATATCTTCTTAATTAAATCAGTTTCTTGATTCGTTTATGCAGTTTTATAATTTGGTTTAATTTATATGTGGAACTTGGTTGTGGTGGACATAAATAGAAATGGTGAACTATGTTTGCTTGAGAAAAGCCAAAGGTATAATTTTATTACTTATAGTTAATAATGGTGAAGGGTCTGTGAGGTTGAGAAAATAAAAGGGAAGATTTTGTACTGCTGTGAGGCCTCGCTCGAGCACCTGTACAATTCGTTAAGTGGAATCGAAATGCTCGTTTGGATTTGAACTCACAATGGAACCCTTGGGTTCAAATTGGTTAATTTTTGAAAAGAGTTGCCACCTTAATTTTATTTTATTTGGGAAAAGATTAAGAGAAAAAACCCAATTTGACTCCAATTAATATCCCAAAGGAAAAAAAAAAAGATCAATAGCCTCAAAACCAAAGAGGATTCGGGGACTAAGTTTTTGGTTTATTTAGAAAAATGATTAGTTTGGAAAATTTAATACAAAATGACTTAAAATAAATTTCATGAATAATATACAAAATGCATGAACAATTATATAATGCATGAATAAACAAATAAATAAATATTCATCTAAAGCGATAAAGCAATAAAGTAAAGGAATTAACTTTACAATTCAAAACCAAAATAAGGGATACTTCCTATAGCTCTTATGGGTTTTAGGAAAGTCACACATTCCCCAAAATAATTCTAAAGCAATAAGTAAAGAAAAAGTACTGCGAAAGAAAGACAAAATCAATATAATAATAAAGAAAACAAACTAAAAGCAAATATCACAAAGAAAAGAAATAACTCATAAAAGAATATACAAGAGAAAATTTATATTTTATTTAAATTGGATTTGATGCTTTAAACAAGCAAGCCTACGTATCCCTTTGAATGGGAATCAAAATCTACGAGAGAATGGTTATATTTTATTTAAATTGGATTTGATGCTTTAAATAAGTAAGCCTACGTATCCCTTTGAATGGGAATCAAAATCCATGTAGTTCGCCCTTCTTACGGAGGGATTAGTTTAGCCTAGCCATTTATCATGTTTCAGTTCATTGATTGAAAGGTGGGTTGATTAGTTAAATCATATTGATTGATTACCAAGTTGTTAATTAGGTCAGGTTTTAATTAACAAGTTGATGCAATAATTTATATCATTTACCTGGTTGACTAAATCGGACTCTAATCAACATGCCTCAAAATATTGAAAAAAATGATACAACATGCCAAGCAAAGAAATAATAAATGAAAAAGAATAAACTAAGCAATTCTAAGGAAACAAAACAAAATAAAACAAATAGAGCAATATAAAAGCAAAAGAAATACTAAAACAAAACAAAATAAGAAAACAAGAAAATAATTACCTTACAAGGACGAGACTTGGGATGTGGGGCAGATGAAGTGGTCAACCGGATCGCAATTCCACCTTCTCAGCTCAGCAGAACAACAACCTTTGAACAGCAACTTGAACGGCGTATTCGGGGCCTCCTCAAACTGATTTGAGGAGAGCTACCTTGAAATGGCCAATCAATAAAAAATTAAACTAAAAGTTCGTTCCTTTCGAACCAAACTTGTGGAGATGGTTCGCTTGATGCAAAGGCTAATCAAGCAAACCAATAGGTTAAGAGGTCATTGCTTTGAAATCAATTAATTTGATTAAGCAATTCTGAGTGTGGAAATGAGGTAGGAAGGTATTGCTTTTATAGGGAAAGGGTTAGGAGCAAAAATGATGAATTTTCAATGTAGGATTCGCTTCTCAACACACAAAACTGCATAGGACACTTCAAGAATAGCACACATAGGCTTTTGGACCGCACCAAAGGCACGCGAGCACAGTGTAACCGTATAGGACCTGTGCGATTCTGCATACGATTTGTGCAGTCACCACTGCTCTGTGTGGTCACCACAAGATTGCCCGCTATTTTTTACTCCGTTCTCGTCCATTTCAGCTCTGATGTAAGCCTGGTTTGATTTTATAAATTCATAACTGAGTACCGGCTGTCTAGAGGTACAAATTTGAGGGTTTACAATTACTGGCGAGGTTTTTATAGAAATTTGATGAAGCAAGTTTGAGAGAGAGGAGCCTTTGCATTTTGGTTTTACCATTATAGCTTAATGGTGCTTTGACTTTTGAACAATCAATATTTTGGGAGTGGGAGGTTTACAAATTAATCCTTTCCTTATAGAACATGGCATCTTGGATTGTGTCCATGTCCAACTTTTTTTTTTTTTTATGTATTTGATTTTGCTTCTTCAATTTTACTAAAATCTATATCAAGGTTTAATTACTAAACTAAAGTTCAAACATTTGTTTTTTAGAGAAAATTCAAATATTATTGATTAAATAAAATATTAAGTAGGGTTAAAGTATTTATATTTAGTAATATTATTGATTTTGCTTAAGTTATTTTTAGATATAATTTTTTTTTCTAAAGTTCTTATTGTAATTCCTTAAATGTTCAATATATATGTAGAATAAGTGGATTTCATTTTAATATAATTACTTTTTATTTTATATTAATTTTTAGTGAAAAGATTATTCTCAAAGCAATTGCAGTTTTTTGATGTGAAACTAACAATTATCTTAAATGCAATGGGTTTATGAAGTTTGTATCTTGTTAAGTACGCAGAGACTTTGTTAATTTGTATTTTACTTGAACTACAATCTTAGATTGCATTTGTATCTTGTTAGTATGCCGGGACTTTGGGATTTTGTTGGAGTTACTTAGATTAGTAAGCTGATAGTCAAATAGTTTTTTTTGTCAAAATTAATTTTAATTTATAACTAATAAGCTAGTCTTAATTTTTTTTCTTTACAAAATTTGCTTATTTTGATGTATATATAAAAAACCATTTGGATATTTTTAATATTCTTGCTTCAAAGATCTTAATTATGGCCGAGTCTAGATTCCTTAACATTCACATTTTTCTTTTGAAATTTCATGTGAGATGGGAAAGAAACTAATTATTTTCTCTGAGTTGCTTTGTTGTTCATATGAACACTTTACATCTTTTAGAATGAGAAGAAAAATATCAAGTGTCAAGTGTCATGCTTAACTTGTAATTCTCTCTCTTTTATTTGTTTTCATCTCTCTACCATTACTCTTTGTCTTACCAACTTTTCCTCATTTTTCTCTGTAGAAATTTCTCTGAAATGATTAGAAGTTTTGATCCACTAGTCAAGCTCAGGATATATTATATTGCTTGTACTAAAACAAATTATTTCTTTCTTTATATTGATAAAGGATGGCTTGCATTATAAGATTTTATGGAAAATTTCATTGTTAAATTATACTAAATTTATAGGGCTTTGTACTGCAAGATAACTAAAATACAAAACTTACGCTGCTATTAGTTGACAAAACGTAATTATGAATATCATGTGTAACTTTGCTCGTACTAAAACAAATTATTTCTTTCTTTACGTTGATAATGGATGGCTTGCATTACAAGATTTTATGGATGATTTCAATATTAAATTATACTATATTTATAAGGCTTTGCAATATAAGGTAACCAAAATACACACAACTTATGCTATTATTAGTTGACTGACATAATTCTGAGTTCATGTATTACTTTGCTTATACTGAAATAGACTATTTCTTTCTTTTCATTGATAATGGACAGGTTGCATTACAAGATTTTATGGATGATTTCAGTATTATATTATATTACATTTATAGGCTTTATATTGTAAGATAACCAAAATACACAACTTATACTACAATTAGTTGATAAAATGTAATTTTGACAAAATTGGTACCATAAAAATAAACCCAAATTGCTATAGATTTTGTTTCTAGACAAGTACAGTATGACTATAAATAGTATAACCTATCATGTAAATCGTACATCTTATCTTCATTTAGTCTAACACATAATTGTATAACTTTTTTGAATTTTTTTTTCATATTTATAGGATTTCATATGAATTCAGATTGTAATATATATTAATTAGAGTTGATATAAAAATTGGTATCATATAATTCATTTGTCCTATTGCACATTTTATTTTTGAGCTTGTACATTATGACTTTTAAATAGTATACCGTGTCATGTAGATTGTATATTTTATCTTAATTTAGTTCAATACATAATTATATGAATTTTTTGAGGTTTTTCTATAATGATAGGATTTCATATGAATTTAGATTGGAATAAATATTTACTAGAGTTGATATAAAAATTGGTACCATAATATTCATTTTGTCTTGCTGTACATTTTGTTTCTAAGCCTATACATTATGACCTTCAAATAGTATAATGTATCATGTAGATCATACATTTTATCTTAATTTAGTCTAACACATACTTGTATGAATTTTTTGAGTTTTTTTTTGTATCGATAGGATTTCATATGAATTCAGATTATGATAAATATTAACTAGAATTGGTATAAAAATTGGTACCATAAAATTCATTATGTCTAGCTATACATTTTGTTTTTGGGCTAGAACAGTATGACCTTTTAATGGTATAATGTCTCATGTGAATCATACATTTTTTCTTAATTTAGTTTAACACATCATTATATAAATTTTTTGAGATTTTTTTTCCAGGTTGATAGGATTTCATATGAATTTAGACTTTAATAAATATTAACTAGAGTTGGTATAAAAATTGGTACCATAAATTTCATTATGTCTGTTTATGGGCCAATAATCTAACACATAATTGTATAATTTTTTTGAGATTTTTTTCATATTGATAGGATTTCATATGAATTTAGATTGGAATAAATATTTACTAGAGTTGGTATAAAAATTAGTACCATAATATTAATTTTGTCTTGCTTAACATTTTGTTTCTGAGCCTATACATTATGACCTTTAAATAGTATAATGTATCATTTAGATCGTACATTTTATCTTAATTTAGTCTAATACATAATTGTACAAATTTTTTGAGATTTTTTTTTTCATATTGATAGGATTTCATATGAATTCAGATTGTGATAAATATTAAGTAGAATTGGTATAAAAATTGGTACCATAAAATTCATTATGTCTGACGATACATTTTGTTTCTAAGCCAATATATTATGACTTTTGAATAGTATAATGTATCTTGTAGATCATACATTTTTCTTAATTTTGTTTAACACATTATTATATAAATTTTTTTAGGTTTTTTTCCATAATGATAGGATTTCATATGAATTTAGACTTTAATAAATATTAACTAGAGTTGGTATAAAAATCGGTACCATAAATTTCATTCTGTCTGGCTATACATTTTGTTTATGGGCCAATAATCTAACACATAATTGTATATTTTTTTGAGATTTCTTTCATATTGATAGGATTTCATATGAATTCAGATTGTAATAAATATTAACAAAAGTTAGTATAAAATCGGTATCATAAAATTCATTCTGTCCTATTGTACATTTTGTTTTTATGCTAGTACACATTATAACCTTCAAATAGCAGAATGTGTCATGTAGATGATATATTTTATTTTAATTTAATCTAGCACATAATTGTATAAATTTTTTGAGATTTTTTCCATATTGATAGGATTTCATATGAATTCGTATTATAATAAATATTAACTAGAGTTAGTATAAAAATTAGTACCATAAAATTCATTCTGTCTAGATGTACATTTTGTTTCTAGGTCAGTACATTATGACCTTCAAAGAGTATAATATTTCCTATAGTTCGTACATATTTTTTAAATTTATTATAAACCTAGTTTGCTGAGCTTCTTGTGGATCAATGTCACTAACCTTTTCTGCATCATTTACTAAAACAGTAATCTTATTATTGCCTATTCTAGCAAAACCACCCATCAGAGCCATCATTAACCATTGGTCAGTAAGGCGTATTCTTAAAATACCGATATTGACGGCTGTGGTAATAGGCACATGATTTGGTAATACGCCAATTTGTCCACTATTAGTAGATAAAATGATTTCTTTCACTTCAGAATCCCAAACAATTTGATTTGGGGTTAGTACACAAAGATTTAAGGTCATTTCTTCAAGTTGTTCTCCATTTCTAAGTTCGTAGCCTTCGCAGTAGCTTCATCAATATTACCTACCAAATAAAAGGCCTGTTCAGGGAGACTATCTAATTCTCCGGAAAGGATCAATTTAAACCCTCTAATTGTTTATGCTAGACTGATATATTTCCCCAGAGAACCGGTAAATACTTCTGCTGCAGTATGCCACACGAGGAAAAGGATCCAATGACTTTGAAAGAATTAAACGAGGAGCTGTATGAGGTGAAAATCTCATGTACGGTTCTGTAGAGTGGCAGTAAGGGTGACTTATCTGTCAACTTTTCCACTATCACCCCTAAAAAACCAAACTCTGCCTTACGTAAAGTTGCCAGAGTACGATTAACCTCTGGATTTGAAATCACTGCTTATATACCTGGTATTGGCCATAATTCACAAGAACATTCTATAGTCTTAGTAAGAGGGGGAAGGGTTAAGGATTTACCCAGTGTGAGATATCAAATTGTTTGAGGAACCCTAGATGCTATCGGAGTAAAGGATTGTCAACAAAGGCGTTCTAGTGCGTTGTAGATTCTTATCCAAGACTTGTATCATTTGACCATATATGGTTTATCATGGCCGAGTGGTTGTTTATGTCTCTAGCATGACCACTTGATTAAATGTGGAGGGAAGTGGGATAAATGGCCGATACTACTGGAAGAATTCCTCTTTGGATAATAGGTACTGTATCTGAGATGAAACTTGGGTATTTCCACCCTTCAACTCCTATAGATATTATAGATATAGACTAGATTTTAACTAACTAATTTAACTCTAACCTTTTGAATCTATATGAAGAAGAAACATCCTTTTTGAATGAGAGGAGACACATTACATTATAAAATAAACAAATCAAATAAAAAAGAAGAGGAAACCTAATCTATTTTTTTTTTTTTGATATACTTTTTTTATAACATAAACATCTAAAAAGGCTATATCTCCAGCCATTTAGATGGATAAGTTAAGCATATATCATGATCTATACTCTTAATGAATATGTATTAATGCGTTACCCCTAATATATGGAAGTATCAACGTAATTTCATAGAGTCATTCGGTCTGAATGCTACACAAAGAACATAAGCCAAATGAAGGAATGGGAAGACCTAGGATGTAGATGAGCATAACATGAGTGATTCAACGGATTTGGATTCCTATATATCCACTCATGTAGTACTTTATTTCATTTTATGATATATAAGATCCATCTATATAGATATCATCATCTACACCTAGAAAGCCATATGCTTTGAAAGAAGTTTGTACAGTTTGGGAAGAGGTTTTGATTGATCAAAAAGAAGAATCTACTTCAACCGATATGCCCTTAGGCACGGCCATACATAACATAGAAATCACACTTGGAAAGGGTGGACAATTAGCTAGAGCTGTAGGTGCTGTAGCGAAACTGATTGCAAAAGAGGGGAAATCGGCCACATTAAAATTACCTTCTGGGGAGGTTCATTGCAAAAGAGGTTCGTTTAATATCCAAAAACTGCTCAGTAACAATCAGACAAGTAGGGAATATTGGTGTGAACCAGAAAAGTTTGAGTAGAGTCGGATCTAAATGTTGGCTAGGTAAGCGTCCTGTAGTAAGAGGAGTAGTTATGAACCCTGTAGACTGTCCCCATAGGGGTGGTTGAAGAGGAAATAAAAACGTTTTTGATATTTGTAATAAAAAAGTAAGAAACTCTATAATTAATTCTAAAATTAAATTAGAAATTTTAAAAAATTAACATTATAAAATTAACATATAAGGATTTATACCATATTAATACTATATTAAATCAATATTATTAAATTTAAATTAATATATTAATATTATAATTATAAGGATTTATACTATAGTACTTTTTATACTACATTAAATATTGTATATATTTTCGAGTTATAAAATATTAATTCTAGTTATAAATATAGTTCTAAAGTTGAATATTTGTTTATTATATTTGTTTATTAGATTATAATGAATAATGATTAATTGGCTCTTAAATTGCCAAATTTTATTATTTTCCATTATTCTAATCAAATCAATTAAAATAATCAAATCAATTAAAAAGATTAGATTAGAAATCAATAAAAGAAAAAGTAAGTGGACCTAACCTATTGCATCATGAGAGCGCGATTCTGTTCTTGTTTTGTTGGGTCAAAATTTGTATGGAAAAAAATAGAAGAGCAATCCAAATTTCACCTCCTGCGGTAAAGAAAGGAAGAGGTCAAACAAACAAGGTATTAATTAATCAAAGGTCCAATTGATCGCCCCGTCTGTATTGTAAATATGCGGTTATGAATAATCCGGCCAAAGTGATAGGAATTAGACCTAAGACAATTCCAAATAGAAGAACTTTAATCATTTCAATTTATTTGAAAAAAGTAAAAAGAGAGGTAATATCTATCCTTAAATATTAATTTATATCGGCCCATAAATCTCAATAACAAAAAATTGAAAATTAACACAGTAAAAAACTCGCGAATAGATGGAATACTGCATAAAATTTTCTTTTTCTTTATAGAAATTAAATTGTTCGTTCAATTAATTTCAAATAAGTCGTATCTTGCTCAGACCAATAAAAAGAAATGAGGTTATAGTTAAAGCTGCTAGTAGAAAACCGAAATAACTAGTTATACTAGGCATGAAAGAGCTAAATAAAATTTTTTATACATATGCTTGTAAAGCAAAAGCACTTTCCTAAGTTCAATTTTTTGAAAGATAGGAGGATAAATAAAAATACCAAATAAAAGAATAAGTTCAATTGAGAATTTTTTTATTTATTTTTACGTTTATCAATCATTATCATTATATATTATAATAGATTATAGACGACATTAATAAAATAGAATGATATAGGTAAAAAAAAGAAATCCATTTTTCACCTATGACATCTACTTATACTCCCGTGATTCCGAATCAAGAGATCCGTTAGACAACTCTTGAGAAATAAAATAGAAAACTAATATTACAATAATTAAATATTAAAAAAATGAAAATATTAATAATAAGTAATAAAAACTGTGTTGTATAACTTCATTCAAAAAAAACTTTCTTTGAATCACTACAAAAATCACTACAATTTTCTATTTTGATAGTTTCTTTTAGTTTATTTATTTAGTATTTATTTATTTGTATATTTGTATCAAATTTTTAGCATTTTTTAGATTTTAGAATGAAAAATGATCCTCTATTTTTCTTTCTAATACCCTTTACTTTTTACTTTCTATTTTCATTTTCAATTTTATTTTAATTTAACTTATTAATTAACTTATTAGATTTATTTAGTTGATTCATTCACATAATATCTCGAAAAAGAAGAAAAAAAAAGTATCGCGCGATTAGATCACTCAAAAAAATAATTTTTTTTTTTGTTTTTGTACAACTAGATTCTAAGACTAGTAATTTCGATTATCTTTTTCTTTTCTATATTTTAGATTTTTTCTTTCCATATAATAAAAAAAACTTCTTTCTAGTTAAGTGTTAAGAAAGACCTTTTGGGTCTAATACACGAATGCATGCATCACAAAGATTATTACAATTATTTTTTCATTGTTCTCCTTCTTTCATCGACTATTCTTTACTACTGGTACTTGTTAATAGATGACTTACTAATTCCTTAAAGTGAAAAATGAAAAAAGAGAATTCCAACAAAAAACTCTTCTTATATAAACGCAAAAGTTTTATATTTCACATCTAATTGAATTGTCGAAATATTAATAAAGGCTACCAACAAAAAAAGAACTATACCATTTGATCCCTCTATCAGCCAAAACAAAAAAGAAAATTGTAAAAAAAAAATGCATCATGGGGGGATTGTGCCATGAATCCATTGATTCTATATGGCTTATTACTACCCCTTGCCCATTTTATTTGAACATGGGGTCGAGAGTCGTTTTTTACTTCACAAATGGTCATGCTAGATCCTGCATCTATTATAGATAAATAAATAGACTTTATAGATAGATAAATTGACTTATGAACTCACACCAAATATCTTTTTAAGTAAAGTGCCGGCATCAACTCCTATGACTACGTTCTATTCTATTCGGCGGAAAAAAAATAAAATAGTAAAATAGAAATTATCTTTCGAAGAGATGGCTGAGTGGTTGATAGCTTTGGTCTTGAAAACCTATTTTATCTATCTATTTCAAGCATTTATAGAAGATTCAGAAAACCTATTTTATCTATCTATTTCAAGAACTAGATATCATTTAAAAAAGTTTCGGAGTTACTAATATTACACCAATTAATAACCCAAGATTCAGAACTCTTATTAAATAAAACAGAGATCCATCAGGGCAAAAAAACTATAGATGTAAGATATAGAAGGGGAATAAATGTTTTTTTTTTCCATTTTTTCATTTGTGAATTTTTAATGAACCCACTCCATTTCTCGATTCTATATGATCTAATATTTTTATCAAGCATAAGTTCTATTACAAGGCTTTGAACCTATGAATCTATTCCCTATTTTTTTTATGAGTCAGTGGTTAGTCCTTGAATTTTGAAAGAATAAAAAAAAAATAGCCAAGTTTTCCCATATTCCACAGGAATAATTGAGAAAGATTTCTAACTAAAATAATATTGTGGTATGATAATAAAAAATGAGTGGCAAAAGACAGAAAAGTTATCATTCTAAGTGGTCCAATTCTAATAGAAAATCATCATGGTTCTAGTATGAATCTGAGGTTTCAATCGATTTATAGGATTTTAACAAGAAAATTCCTATCAATAATAAAGAAAACAACAAAACAATAAGGCTGCATTACATACAAAAAAAAAAAAAAAATACTAAATCAAGGAAAAAAATGAGTAAATAGAAAATTCAAGAGGCCTATAACAATCAACATCAAAAGATGAATGAGCCGACTTTATATTATACTAATAATATACTAAAATGAAAATACTAATTTTAAATTAATTAATAATATACCTAATAATATACCTAATATTATACTTACTTAATATTATACTTAAATACTTAATTTTAGAATACTTAATTTTAGAAATACTTAATTTTATTGGAATTCTAGTTATCTAAACAATGGGTCTAGGAGTGGAGACTCCCACTATGATCATTATAAGTATGATACTAAATATAGTTGGAATAATTACATCAATAGTTGCATTGATAGTTATCTTTGCTCTTAAGTCTGTAGTGATAGTTATATTTTAAGTGATAGTAACAATTACAGTGAAAGTTACATTTATAGTTACATTTGTGGTGAAAGTGGAAATAGTAGTGATAGCCAGAGTTCCAGTATAAGAACTAGCACGACTGATAGTGATTTAACTATAAGAGAAAGTTCTAATGATCTCGATATAACTCACAAATACAAGCATTTTTGGGTTCAATGCGAAAATTGTTATGGGTTAAATTATAAGAAATTTTTGAAGTCAAGAATGAATATTTGTGAACAATGTGGATATCATTTGAAAACGAATAGTTCAGATTGAATTGAACTTTCGATTGACCAAGGCACTTGGGATTCTATGGATGAAGACACGGTTTTGCCTCAACAAATAAGTGCTTGGGCCAATAAAATCCTACCTAATGGAGAGATTGCTGGAGAGGTGACAAAACCCTATACTTTTCATTACAAAACCAATAAACCTGAAAAAGATGGATTATTTTGTGAAAGAATTTTTGGGCCTATAAAAAGTGGAATTTGTGCTTGTGGAAATCATCGAGTAATCAGAAATGAAAAAGAAGACCCAAAATTTTGTGAACAATGCGGAGTTGAGTTTGTTGATTCTCGGAGACGAAGATATCAAATGGGCTACATCAAACTGGCATGCCCGGTAACTCATGTGTGGTATTTGAAACGTCTTCCTAGTTATATCGCAAATCTTTTAGATAAACCTCTTAAAGAATTAGAAGGCCTAGTATACTACGATGTGTGATTTGATTAAAATTCTGATTTTACAGTTTTGGAATGAAAAATTGCCATCCCATTTAATCGAATTGGAATGCCCCGGATCTGACATGTCGCTTGAGAGGAGTAACATGAAGCTCAGAATTATAGGTGTATTCAATACTCCCCAATAAAAGAGAAATTGGTCTATGGTCGATGCAGAATCAAATAAATAGGAATTCCTAGTTGTACCTCATGAAAATCGACTTCTTTTTTTTGCTTTTGTGGAATTACCTTTTCTTTTTTTTTTTTTTTAGAAATAGAAAGAAACTATGTTTATACTCAAGTAAGCAAGTATGTCATGGTTACAGGAGTCTATACATCGCATATAGGCTTTAATAGCATCATGGCATAACCGTCGAGGTGAGTTCGGGACCTAAAAGACCGAATAGAAAGAGACATAGACAAGTAAATCCCTTATGAATTCTAAGGTACTGAGAATTCATCATTCGAAGGGAAGTAGACTACTCAAGAATTTCACATTTCATTTAAGTCGTAATTATGAAAATTGAATAAGTTGTGATAATTGAATAAAGAATTCAGAAATTCTAAAAAAAAAAATGGAAAAGAAAAGAAGAGCAAATCAATGAAAGCTGCTTGGTATTCATCGGGAACTTGGGTAAGGAGTAGCTCTTTTAGGGGGGTTTCTCGATTTTGAAAGCAAGAACGAACCCTCTTTTTTTTTTTTTTTTTTTTATAACTACTTGAGCCGGATGAGAGGAAACAATTTTTTTTTATTTCATTTTTCATATAAAGATAAAAAAAAATATGGATTCGGCCCCTATTAATCATTTGAGATAGTATTTCAATACGTATACATATGTATATAGGGTTATCCTTTACTTTATCCTTTCTGGAGTTTTGACGGAAGGATTTCTTTACTTTACTAATGCAACGCAGTCAACTCCATATGTTAGAACGGCTTCCATCGAGTCTCTGCACCTATCCTTTTCTTATTCTATCTTTTTGAACCTTTGTTTGTTTTTGAAAAATAGGATTTGGCTCAGGATTGCCCATTTTTAATTCCAGGGTTTCTCTGAATTTGAAAGTTATCACTTAGTAAGTTTCCATACCAAGGCTCAATCCAATTAAGTCCGTAGCGTCGACCAATTTCGCCATATCTCCTTTTTTGTTTTGAGATTAAGATCTTATTATTATCTCATTCCCCCTTTTTCATTTATATTCTACTAGAACTGTTGAAGTCATTAGATACCAATTCTTATAAAAAGTGTTTCTTCTTTTTTTTTTTTTTTTTTTTTTTTTCGGATCCTACTCATGATAAACTAAAATTTTTATTTCTCTCTAGTTTTGATATAATCAACATACTCTTTTTTTTTTAATGAATTAATTACTTTTCTTTTCTTTTATTAAATTTATTAAAAATTTAATAATTTATTTAAAGTATATTCGGTAAAGGTATATGCATGAAACACAATTTACTAATTAATTTTAATTTCATTTTTATTCAAATACTATAACTATATAATATAAACTATATAATATATTATAACTATATAATTATAATATAATTATAATAATATAAATAATAATAAAATAGAAAAAACATAATATAGTAATCTATAAAGAATAAAATATAAAATAATATATAAAATAATATAGAATTATAATAAATTATAATAAAGAATTAGAATTTATTATAATAAAATAAATTATAATAAAAGAAATAGATAAAATAGTATAAATATATCATGGTCTTATCTTAACTTAAATGTTATATCTTATCTTATATCTTATATTTATATCTTATATTCTTATATCTTATAATTTTTTATCTTATAATACTTTTTATAATACGTCGGGTGCTAATGAAACTATTTTAGTAAAATTTAACTGTTTCAATTCCCGGGCGATTGCGCCAAAAATTCGAGTTCCTTTCGGATTTCCTTCTTGATCAATGACAACTGCAGCATTGTCATCATATCGTATTATTATACCGTTATCACGTTTGAGTTCTTTACAAGTACATTGATAACTCTATATTTTTAGAGTTATTTTATTTGTTTAAACTTAAATTTTAGCTCAGTTCTCGAAAATGCAATAATATTATTACATATTTTTAGAAATAAATAGTTTTACAATTTATAAATAAATTATAATATATTTTAAGTATTTTTATTTTATTTTTACATATCAAAATGATGTCACAATGATGCAATAAAATAAATGATGCAGACGGTGATGTCATAAAAATAATGATGCAAGCAATGATTCAAGTTTTCAATCTATGAGAAATAAATTCAATGGTTGGTGACCAAAATTCAATGGTTGGTGGCCAACCTAACTATTGTTGAATTTTGGATGTAAAAATTCAATAGTTGGTGGCCAACCTAACCATCAATGTTGAATTTTTTATGTAAGAATTTTAATGGAACTTGAATTCTTTCACCAAACATGTCTATAAATATCATGCTTGGCAAAGGGAAATGGCATCAAAGAAAAACCATAAAAAAAAAAATATGTAGAGAGATTTTCATATGCTTTCTTATAGTAGATTAGTTTTATTTTTTATTTTGATTAAGAGGAGGAGTTTTTGGAAGCTTAAGTTCATCAAAAATTGTATCCCAAAACAAGTTCTCTCTAAACTCTATTCTTGAATTTAATTATAAGTTATTATTATGTTTATTATTTTTATTCTTAATTTAATTGTTTCTTCTCTTTTAATAATGAATAGCTAAATTTATTTTTCTAGGATTTAGATGTAATCTTTTGATTTGCATATGATTATTTATATTTAATTGATTGGGTTTGATTGTTGGAATTAATCTTTTATCTTAAAACTTAATGCTTGTAATTAACTGGCCATTAATTGCATGATTTAAGATATTGTGTGAAGTAGCGAGAGTGGAAATACAATATTAGTTCATTAAGATATTAGACCTAGGGTATGTGTTGCTTAGAGATAAGAACACTCCTTTGTGATTTTTAAAAGGATTTCCATAAAACTTAATGGGTTTGTGTTAATTGCTTATGATCATGAAAATAGACGTAAGGTTAATATGAACACACATGTTGTATCTTGAGAGAGAACATCATATAATTTAAGGAAATCTAATCATTAATTCCAGCAAAAATAATTCATCTAAAGATTATAAAGAAATCATATGTGATCAATTGATGAATTCTAAATCCTAGACCTTTAATCTTATTTTCATATTTATCATCATTTATGTACTTGAATTTCACTTTAGCTTAAAACATAAAATCTCATAATTGAATTTCTAAATAATAGAGTAATCTTAAAATTGGTACTTGACAAACCTTTCCTCGTGGGAACGATACTCACTCATCACTTTATTACTTGTAAACGATCTGTGCACTTGCAGAAATCGCGCAACATACGTACAATTACAGCCCTGATTACTTTTGATCTTTCGAGAGGTGAATTTGGTGCTGCTTCCTTGATCACAGCAACAATAACGTCACCAATATGAGCATATCGTTGATTACTAATTCCTATGATTCGAATACACATCAATTCTTGGGCTCTGCTGTTATCCGCTATTCAAATGGGTTTGAGATTGGATCATATCATTTTGTTTAATATGTTATTTTAATGCAAAGCAAAGGAAAAAAAATATATTGTTTGTCTAAAAAGTACATGTTCGAGCTATTCTTTTGTTCAGTAACCAATAATAATTGATGTGTATTCGACCTTTTTTTTTTTATTTTTTCATATTGATATGATTTCATATGAATTCAGATTGTAATATAATAAATATTAACTACATTTGGTACCATTAAATTCATTTTGTCCTACTATACATTTTGTTTCTAAGCTAGTACATTATGACCTTCTAATAGTATTATGTTTCTATTGCATCTTACATTTTTTTCTTAATTCGTTTTAACCTATAATTATTATAAAGTTTTCAGGGTTTTGTTCATATTGAGGATTTCATATGAATTTTGATTTTAATAAATATTAAATAGAGTTGTATTAAAATCAATGCCATAATCGTAAAAAGTTTTAGGCTTTTTTTTTTCTCATACTCATAGGATTTGATATGATTTTAGATTATATTAAATATTAATTAGAATTGGTGTAAAAAACATTAGCATAAAATTAAATCACTCCAGTTTTACATTTTGTATTTGGAGTAGTATGTTATGTAACTCAATTAGTGTATTGTTTTTTTTTTTAGTCATAATTTTTACTTACTTTACTTTACTACATAATTGTAGGTTTGTTCATACTAATACAATTTCATTCGATTTTAGGATTTCAATATAGAGATTCAACCTTGTTGTAGAGCTTCTCAACTTTCAATATAGAGCTTCAACCTTGCTGTAGAGCTTCTCAACTTGCTTGTAATCTCTCAGCATTAGCTTCCATGCTGCATAATATCATCATTGAAAGATGAACCATACACAATACAAGTATACTGAAAATGGCATTCTCACCCCTCTTTATATTCTTAATTCTCTCATCCTAGCCCTTAATTACTTGTCCTATAATAAGATCGCATTTAAACAATTTAATAATAAACACAAACTACTCCTGTTTATAGAAGTAAGTGACTCGTTTTAGATTTCAAAATTACTTCAATCCATTAACAAGTTACCCAAAAGTATACTCCTCTTACATGAGTTTATGATTCACAAAATGAGGTAATCACTTACAAACATGCCAAAGCCTAAGATACTTAGATGTCAAAAACTTATTTAAATTTCATATTCGATTAATATATTATTTCACGCCATTACTTAAAAAAAATTCTAAATTTACTAAAATTTGGATATTATGAAAAGCATCCTTTTTTTTTTTTTTTTTTTGTCATAACTTTATTTATTTATTTTTCATTAGTTGAAATTCATTACAAACCAACAAATTTATCAAGCACTAACTAATCTATCTTTCTTTGTTTTGTTATTTTTATGTTGTTTTTCCATATCAATTTGATTCAAAACATAACTACTATAAACTCTTCAACTAACAAACATTACAAATTTCAAAAGTTACTAACACCCAAAATTCATAGACTAAAAATTGAACTTTTGCACTACCACTACATCAAAACTCCATTGGCAATAAGTCTACTCAATGTTACATTAACAAAATGAAAAGAGATAAATACCTTGACGAAGCTTGAATTTTAATGGTATCCCTCTTCCATAACTTCAACCGAACTTGGTCCCATCAAGCAATTTTCCTATATTCCACTCGAAGAAAAAGTGAAAAAAATTAAAATTAATGATTAGATTTAACTACCTTTGATTGGCACAATGAACTAAACGAAAGCAACCATTAATCATTTAATAACAAATTAATCAAGAAAAAAAATTCTAAAACTAATAGAGCGCTCAATTTATGAACATTAATAGTTGGTGTTTGAATAAAAAACATAAATTATATTTATTAAATATACCTTCAACTTCACCCCCAAAACTAAGAGTCTCCTGTCCTTGAGCCTCTTTAACTAGCTTCTCCTTAAGGTCATTTTTGCCGATCTCTTTCTCTTCACCAACTTTGATAATTGGAGCCACAAAATTATCCCATGGAGTGTCCATTGCATGTGTCTTCTTCCTTCATCATATTGTCATTGTTAGCTATTGGGAATCTTCATCCATATCTACAAAAGAACTTAGGGTTTTTCTGGATTTTTGATAACAACAATGAAAATGATTCTTCTAGGTAAAAAAAAAAATGAAAATATCATTCCTTTTGATATAGATCAGGAAAACAAAAGCAAATTGCCCTCACATTGCTAGCACAAAAGACTGGTTTTTGTTTATCCATGGTGCATGAAATTAGAGGATTTGAGTTCGAGAGGATGAAATTAGGAGATTTAAGTTTGAGATATAATATATTACGAAAATAACCTTCATAAGATATGTTGTATTATACAATTTACTTTTGCTATACGTATGACAGCCCTTTTGCTTTTCACAAATTAGTGGGACCCTTTTATTTTTTTATTGGTCCACTATCTAAATTTCATCTAGCGGACCGCAACGAATATGATCTTTCATAAATATATGGTTAATGAAAGGAAAAATGGAGCGGTAGAGAGAGGTGAGTGGGCGAGGGCTCAATGACAAGGGCATTTTTGTATTAAAAATTATTTTTTTCATTTTTTATTTTTTAAACAGAAAAATGTAAAAAAAAAAATAGATGGAGGACCCAATTAGTGTAAAAGAAGTAAACCTTGAGAATTAAAGAGCACATTTCTCAAATTGCTGGGATCAAATCATTAATTTAAATAAATCTTAGGGACTAAATCGTAAATTACCCATTATAATTTTATACTTGAAAAAGCATGGAAAAGTTATTTACATGGAAAAAATTTTAGACAACTTTTGGTGGAATTTTAACACTGTTAAGTTGTTGAGTTTGAGTTTTAATCCGTATCAAATTTACCCCAAAAAAAAAAAAAAAAAAATTCAGACACAAGGTCTCTGTGCCTTGGGATTGTTTTCGCCATGCAGTGTCAAAAGTCCAAATGCCTTCTCACTCAATAGAAAATAATATACATGGGCAGGCTGCTTCTCATTGTTTTCCTCTTCAGCAAAATGTAAAGGCACAGTCAAGACTTCTCATTAACACAAGACAAATAAACAAATATTTAATTGCTTCCATTCACCACAGTTTGAATGCTTGACTTGGACGAGCTAACAAATAAACAAGCTTTGTCTTGGTCTCACACCAACAGTTTACCTTTTGTTTTATGGCCTGGAAGACTTACTTGTTGCAATAATGAGAACCAAGACCAGCAAACTTTCTCAACTTCAATGCAGGCAGCAAAAATTCAATGAACTTTCACTTCTTCTGCAGCATCGAAAGAGTTGGCTTATACAGCAGCAAAATCACACCCCAAATAAGATTCTTCTAGACCACTAAAACAAAATATGGAATTAAGACATTAGGATATAAAATGAATCTGCTGTCAGATATAAAACGAATAAGTTGGGAAGAGCAAGGGAAAATAACATGCAGAAATTGCGAGATATACGAAATGCAGGCCTAGGAAGAAAAAGAACATGGACAAAAATAAGAATGCATGCATTGAATGTAGGAGAACAAAATGAATATGTTTGAATGCCTGGGAATAAGCATTCAAGAAAATCAATAAACAATTCAAAAATCAATATTACAATCCAATATGTTTTTGTTCATTCCAAGAACAACCATGGGAATCAAATGCTTTCATAAGTACTCCTTCCATCCCATTTTGTTTGGGAAATTTTCCTTTTTGGAGTCTCAAAAAGTATGTCCTACTTCTATTTTTAATATTTGTTTTAATTCTTTATACCTATTTTATTCTTGAATATTAATTCAATTTTTTCCTATAAAGTTTCAAGAAAACAAAATTCAATTGTATTTAATAAAGTGTATAAAAAGAAAAATAGTATACTATTTAACACACTCTTAATCTTTATGAAAAAGATGTCCCAAATGAGACGGAGGGAGTAACTAATGACTACTTCCAATAACCTAAAAACCCTTGAATGATTAAGATGTTGCAGAAATTGTTGCGTTAAAGGACTTCGTCTCAGTTGACTAATCACTCGAGTAACAAACTGCTAAAACTGATGTAGATGCGCACTTTCTTTGAGATAAAAATTAACAAGTGCAACCAATTGCATGAAGGCAATCTAGCCAATTATCTGCTGCTGCTTTTTTCATGCCATTCCTTTACGTCATCATTCTTCTTTTGTATTGTCTCATCCCATTGCCCCACATCACCCTAAATATTGTACAACCCAGAAAATTTCCCCGTGAGCCATCTGGTTCATGTCTCATCAATGCTTTAGCAGCAACTAGGACCATCTTTACACTGTTGGCACCTTAGAAACTCTGAGTAAACCACCCAAAACCACCTTATCTGGCTCTAACGGTATGCTGTTGATGAAATCCAGGGATCTTGAATTTCAGGCTCATTAGTACAAGCTGACTTGGAAGAAAATTGAACTTGACTAATAAATTGCATCTTATTAAACTCCCAGAAGAAATCCTGTCAAAGAGATCTTTTGAACTTGAGACTTTTCAGGAAATTTTCCATAACCCCACCCCACCTGTCCTATGGCCCCACCAAATTCCCTTTTCTATCTCACACAGGCATTTAATTTTTTATGTAATCTAACACAAATAGTTAAAGTCTTAGGCAAGTTCCCCTCTTTCTTATCCTCTCTGTCCATCACTTTGTTCTTGCAAACTGAAAATATTGTAGGACAGACAGTCAAGCCTGAGCACACCCCCACACCAAAAAGAAAGAGAGAAACTGAAATCAGAACCTGAATAATCCATATTCATCTTTGCTTGGCTCATTCTCAGTCCTATGGCCATCAACAAATTATATTTAAGAAATCTGAGAGGGAAATTGAAATGTCGAAAAGAACCATACATCATTTATCTACCATCATTTACTAGTTACTACACCATGATTTATGGCCTCGATAAGCAAAAACTAACCTCTCTTTTTTTTTTTTTTTTTTTTTTTTTTTTTTTTTTTTTGCTATGCAACATTTAATTTGATGTGCCATGGGGAAAAGTGAAAGATATTTCCATGCTAGATACAACAGCAATCACTCCTCAACAAGCTGAGCAAGCACCATGTACTCTGAAGACATAGCAGCATGGACATGACAGGAAGCCAAGTCAGTAAACAATTTGAGGATATGTAACATACTATAAATTTTTTAAGTCTATACATGTAATCACGAGACTCATGAAAGTAATCACTGACTATTGCAGAGCCTATGAAGGATGAGAGCCTATGAAGAATGACTAACATATGAACCAAAACAAGACTGCATATATAGATAGATAGATGGATAGATAGATAGACAGATAGAGAGAGAGAGAGAGAGAGAGAGAGAGAATTGGCAGTCACTTTAAACATGAGTACCTAGTTATCCCTCGTGATAAAGAGGGGGAGGGAGGAAGGCGGGATTATCCAATCATTACAGCAGTTAGAGTAATATTTTACAAATTAAAAAAAAAATGTGAGTTTTCAATCTTTAAAACTTCTGAACTCAGCCAAGTTAATCATTCAACTTATGCAGTTGCCTAGATAATTTACCAGTGGGAAGATGAAAGGACCTGTACTTCTAGCGTGGAGTAAGATACCAACATACCTTACCTGACCCAAACTCAACACAGTAAAAGCTTCTGAATCCCAATGTAATCTTAAAATAATGGCATCCGCATAAATATCTTCCCAAGATGTTTGTATGACCACTTCAGCAATTGAGTGAAGTGTCTGACCTTCCACAGAGAGACAAAATGAGAGCTGCTCCCTGAAACCTCACTTCAATATTTTTTGATTGATGGTAATAATGAGCAACAGAGTTTCTTTAATAATTAGATCATGGACATAAATTTTAGCCTCAAAGCCAATCTGTGAAAACCAAAGCATGGGGTTAGATGATATGTTCTGGTCAAGATTGTTTATGAGACTGTTTGACTGGTCCGGTCAAGATTGTTTATGAGACTGTTTGACTGGTCCAAACTCCAGACAGCCCAGTATTCAAGATTGTTTGGTCCCTACATTATAAAGCCCACGATACAGCTAGTTCTTGTTCAATGCCATCCACTCTCTGGACAATATTATCATGCCAAGAAAACAAGATTGAAATTGAACTTCACTTTTGCCCCCATTTATAACATGAACTGCCGCACTGCAATTCTCTTAGGCAGCAACATCAAGAACAGATAGCATGAGCCCTGCCATCTCTTTCCAGATTTTTCTTTCCCTGTTGAACCATGTTCAAAATGAGGCAATAGTATAGCAAAGTTGATAGCGTCTTACACTTACTAAAAGGTAATCACTAATTCCCCATAGACGGAAATTAAAAATGGAACCAACCAATTGGACCTCCAATGCAGATAGCTTATATGTTACAATCATCATCACTGAGAAGAATCTACCCAACTGAATGCTGCTTCTTTCTTGATATTATTCCTTTCCATCGTCATTCTTACTTCCGCTGCATTGTCCCATTGCTCCACGTCAGCATACATGTTGTATAACAAGATATAGGGAACTGAGCTATCTGGCTCAAGTCTCATCAATGCTTCAGCACCAATTCGGGCCATCTCTACATTGTTATGGACTCTAGCAGCACCCAGTAATGCACCCCAGACAGCCTTATCTGGCTTCAAAGGCATGCTGTTGATAATATCCAAGGCCTCTTCAAGCTGCCCATGCCGACCCACAATGTCCACAAGCGAGGCAAAGTGTTCAAGCCTTGGCTCAATACCATGTTCACTAACCATGGATTTAAATATCCTTCGAGCTTCTTCAACTAGGCCTGTGTGAGCACAGGCATTCAGAACTGAAATAAATGTTATATATGTAGGCTGCACTTTGAAACTCCTCATCAATGTGAAGAGTTGCAAAGCCTCAGCAGCATAACCATGAGACGCATAACCTCCAATCATTGCATTCCAAGAGATTACTTCTTTCTGAGGTTGCATCTCGTCAAAAATGGTCTTTGCCTCAATTATTGCTCCACATCTTGAATACATGGTGATGAGGCTATTATTTAGTGGCACATCTGGGATAAATGTCTTTTTTACTAGCTGATGAATTTGCATACCCAGGTTCAGATCAATAATCCCAGAAGACACACTGAGAAGTGAAGACAAAGTGTGTCGATCAGGCTTCTCTCCTTCAACTTGCATCTGAATGAAGAGCTTAATTGCTCCTTTATAATCCTCATTCTTCTCATATCCAGCAATTATGGAATTCCATGAGATCAAGTTCTTCTGGGGCATCCTCTCAAAAAAATCATGAGCAAGTTTCAAATTACCTGTCTGGGCATATCCTGAGATCATCGAATTCCATGAAAGGGTATCTGGGTTTGGCATTTTATTAAAGAGGTTCAAGGCCTCCTCCATATCTAACACATGAACATATCCACTAATCATGGTATTCCATGAAAAAGTGTCCCGTTCCATCATTTGGCCAAAGAGTTCCCTTGCAGAAACAATATCTCCAGCCTTCACATAGCACATTATCATGGTATTCCATGACACAACATTTCTCTCAAGCCCCCCTTTTCTTTCTTTCCCTTTGTCACAACAACATGGGATCTGATCAAAAAGATTTCGAGCTTGATCCACCATTCCTCTCTGACCATACCCTGCAATCAAAGTATTATAAGCATGAACCAAATCCTCTTTCCCAGTACCATTATTCCCACATTGAAGCAAAATTTTTGCAGCTTTATCCAATTCCCCATTCTGAATAAGACCCGAAACGAGTGCACTCAGAGATGCTGCATCCCTCTCCGGCATTCTCCCAAAAAATTCAATTGCACGCTCTACATCGCCATTCTGCAGAAACCCGGTAACCATAGCATTCCACGAGATAGCATTTCGCTTAGGCATTGCATTAAAAAGCCGAAGTGCCTCATCCATCCTCCCATTCTTTGCATACCCACTAATCATCGTATTCCAGGAAACGCAGTCTCTCTCAGGCATTTTATCAAACAAGTACCTTCCCTCCTGTATAAGCCTTTTCCCACGACAAGAAACATATCCTGAAATCATCAAATTCCACGACACAACATCCCTCTGAGGCATTTCGTCGAACAAGTTTCTTGCATTCGTCATCTCCCCTCTTTTAACATATCCACTGATCATAGAATTCCATGACACAATGTTTCTTCGCTCCATTGTATCAAACAATTCCCTTGCTTTGTTAATATGACCGGTTCGATTGAGATGTGAGATCCTTTTGTTCAAGGTATACAAGTCTCTGTCATTAAAAGAATTCTTTGATTTTGGAGTCGATGCAAAACAGCGTGTTTCTGCTTTCCTTTTGAAATTCATAATAACGGCAATGCTCAACCTCTGCATCATTGTGAGTAAGTGAGGATTTTTACATCCCAGGAGTATGCTTGAAAAAAATATATATATAACATCACTGTTGTCTGTTGTCATGGAAAAATTTACCTATTCAATTACAATTAGTTACTCGCCCACTTTTTCAGTATTAATATAAAATAATTTCAATTATATATATATATATATATATATATATATATAAATGGAACAAGTATATTTACGTAAGAGCTTCCATTAAATTTTTTTTAATTGTGTATTTATAACAATTAATATAGTCATTTGTTAATTAAATAATATAATTATCTAATTATATTTAATTTAAATAAGAAAATAATGAATTCAATTAGAATAAAAAAATAATTATTATTTAATATACAAAATTAACTATATTATAAATTTATAATTATTATAATTTAATAATTTAATTAGCTAATTTAATTTAAATAAATTAAAAACAAATTCAATTAGAATAAGAAAATAATAAAATAATGATCATTTAATATATATTAATTATATTTAATTTAAATAAAAAAATGCAATTAGAATAATTTATGGTTTGTTAATATTTTTTCAAATATTAAAAAATTAGAGAAATTTTTTTGACTTTAATTATTTGAATATTAATAAGTTAGAAATATTCTAATTTAACTTTCGTTGTGTAAATTATTATTTTATCCCATTATAAAATTTAAAATTAGTTATTTTAACCATTAATAATAATTTATATGTTCTCAAAAAATAATAGTCTATATAAATGAATTTAATTAGAATAATTTATATTATTTTTATGTTATTTTGAATATTAAAAAGTTAGAGAAATTTCAATTTAACTTTAATTATTTGAATATTAACAAACTAGAGAAATTCTAATTTAACTTTGAGAAAATTCTATTGTAAATTAGAAAAATTACTTTTGGTTCTATAAGAAGATGTAGCAAAAAAAATATACTAATTGAGAGTTCATTTAATAATAATGAGCAAAATTCTATTATTTTATTATTAAATGTCAAAATTTCTATTTATAATGATATATTCTTCTAAAAAAATTAATTTGTTTATGATTCTATGAACCATTAAATTTACTTAAAATTTTCATTATAGAAAATATTTAAACTGTATCAAAATTGAAAGTCAATTGAAAATTATTTATAATATAATAAATATTTTCAATTTTCAGTTTAGTTAATCATATATATTATATTTTCAAGTTTTATTAGAAAGTTACAATTAATTTTGAATAAAATTGAAAAATTAACTTTAGGCATACAAAAACTAAAGAAATATGTATAGTGAATTATGATTTTTTAATTCAAAATTAATTTTTTTCTTTATATAAAAAATGCGAGATTAACCCATTTACTTATTAAAAGAAGCAAAATCAAATGATAATTATATTAATACCCTGAAAATAAATTAATAAATTATTCATTTATTAATTATAAATAAATTGATATTGTTGAAAACACTTGCACTCATATAAAAATACATATAAAAATATAAACCTACAACATATAAAATTTTAAACCTACAACATAGTAAAAAAAAAATTTTAAACCTACAACATATAAAAATATAAACCAATATATTAAAAAGTAAAATAAATATATTTAAAATTTGTGAAGTGCATTCAATCATTCTTAAAAATTAATTAAATATGAATATCAAAATTATAGAATATTTAATTTAGTGATTACATGTCACTGTTATTATTTATAATATCAAATTTAAAATATTCACAAGTATTTATATGATATAACCATTAAATAAATATTTTTTAAACTTATAATATAATATGATATCACATGATAACTTAATTACATATAATTAATATTGAATTAACATTGATGTTAAATTTATAAATGATGCATTAATCATAATGTGAATGCATAATAAGTCTTTTATTGAAATAAAAAATTAATATATTCTATAAATTAGAGTTTTATTGATATAATCATTAAATTAAGGTTTTTGGGTTTATAATATAATATGATAAAAAATGATATCATATGATATCACATGATAATTCAATTGCATACAATTAAATATTGAATTAACATTGATGTTAAATTTACAAATGATATATTTAATCCTAATGTGAATGTATAATAGGTTTTTTATTAAAATAATGAAAAAAATTAATATATTTTATAAACATGTTCAGTTAAATCACCGATACAATTTTTAAAATAATGTGCATATAAACACTAAAAAAATTGTTAATTTTCTAAAAGAAGTAAGCTATAATATGTCAAAGAAATTAAATTTATTAAAACTAATAAAAACATACAACCTACATTAAAATTATTATAAGAAAAAAATAGACATACCAAGTATTAACATGGAAAGTTGATTCAAGACTTGAAAATTTTAGTGGCATAAACTTAGTTAAAAGAGAAACTTAGTTTTCTAATGCTTGATTTTAGTAATTGAATGATCATATAGGTTCTTTATTATGTAATTTCATATCTCTATAATTAATTTGGAGATTTGATGTAAAATTATGAGTTTTCCTCGAATTTGCCCTACTGGGACAAGTTAGGGTTTTTATGAATAAAAGTGATTTAATCCTAAATAATTAATGGGAATTAATTGCCTAAGTGTTAATTTGATGAATCTATGATCAATTTGAGGTTTGGAAGGGAAATGGATGGTTTTCCCTAAATTCTAGGGTTTATGGATCAATTTGGGAATTTTGAGATTTAAACTTGAATTCATGAAATTGAATAAGGAATTAAGCTTGGAAATGATTGGAAATAAGAATAGGTATAAGTATAACATTATTAATATACCTCCATTTTGGATCGAAATAATAATAAAACAAGTACAAGATAAATAAATTATGATTGTTAACATCATTAGTTACTAATTGATATGTAATTAAAATAACTGGGTATAAAACCTCAAGATAAGGGCACGGACATTGCTCAAGACGATGAAAGACACTATTATAATCAAGAGTGAACACTAATAAGAGCAAAGAAATTTAAGGTGAGTACTTAATAATATGATGTAATTATGTGTAAACCCTCAAATTTGCATCCTTATGATCTGGCTGCAGCTTAACACCTACTAAGAAAAGTACGCTACACAGAACCAATACAGTGGTCTCGCTAGCTGGTTAGTAGGCAGGGGTCAAAGGGGCAGTGCCCCATCAAAAAAATGAATTTCCTCAAAGTTGCACCTTCATTCGATTGATTTTCGATTACGAATATATAGAATCAAATCGGGCTCAAATCGGATCAGAAATGAACCAAACTGGCTAAAATAGTGCGAAATTAGGTTGGATGGGCAAGTCAACGGCACGCCACATGCTACCGCCATGGGCGGCATGCCCAGCATGCCGGCTTCTGGGCGGCACGCTAAGTGTGTTGGAGGTAAGGCGACACCATTTGGGTGCTGCCCAGACAGCCGACATGCCTCCAGTGCCACTCTGCCGTCCGATACACTGCCGGTGTCGCCACCGACGTCAAATGGCACCCTATCACTTGTTCTATAAATAAAGCCTTCATTTCAACCTTTTGACATGAATTTTGAGATAGAAACTCTCCTATATTCCTCTACTTGTGCTAAAATTCTGTTTGAATTTTGATACTAAAATCTATCGTTTCGAGTTCTTTTAATTTGCATTTATTTCACTATTTTGTTAACTTTTTGCTATTTAAGGTTCAACTTCAGGGATCCAAATCGAAGGTAGAGATTAGATCCAGAACTAAACTCGTTCTGTTCATTCGAAAATCAAGGAAAGCAAAGGTATAATTCCTTTTTTCCATTTCTAAAATTCTAAAATCAAATCTAAAATTCTCTTTAGGTCTAAAATAGAAAAAGATCTAAAATTTATTAATTTAAAGATCATAATTAAATTAATAAACCAAACCAATATTTTTCTAGAACCCCTCCTTTACAAGAAGGAAGAATTGCGTGAGTTTGATTCCTATTCAATAAGATACACAAGCTGCCATTCTATAAGGTATCAACTCCAAAATGTTTTTAATAATATTTTCCCTTTACTTTGATTTATTTATACTGCTTTATTTCTGATTATGTATTGATTTAGTTGAGGAATGTGTGCTTTTCCTAATACCCATAAGGACTAGAGAAAAGATCATCTTTATTTGATTTCATTTTAGTTTTGTAATAATTAAGTAGGATTTATTCTTTGCTTATTTATTTATAATTGTCATTTCATTTTATTCTATCATATATATATATGTTTCATTCATCATTTTATTCCTGTTCATACATACATGAAAATTGCCTTTTTAAGAGTTATTTTGCAACTTTTAGCCAAACTGAAAAAAATCATGTTTTCTTAATTGTGTAATTAACAAAACATGATCCCTGAGCCTTCTTTGGTTACTCGTAGATTAGTGCTTTTCCATTGAGATAAATCAAATATTTTTAGAGTCAATCAATTTGGGTTTTTCTTTAATTTTTCCAATTAAAATAAATAAATTAAAGTGGTGACTCTCTTTCACAAATTCCAAATTACAAAACTCAATTTTTTGAACTCACAGTGAGTTCCAATTGTGTAGTTTCTCCCAAATAGCATTTCGATTCCCCTCAGCGGATCGAACCGGTGCTTAAGGGAGGCCTTACAGTTAGCGACTCTGCTGGGGACTTCAAAATATTTTTCAAATAAAAGATAAAGTGGATTATTTTTTGTAAAATTCCAAGTTTGGCTTTAATGCAAAACAACTCTTTTCATTACATCATTGCATCAGACTTCTTGTCAAAAAAAAGAAAGAAAAAAAAGAAAAAAAAAACCTAGCTTCTTAAGTAAACAAAGGATAGAAAGTAACATTGAGTGGGCAATCTTCCTTAGGTCTGCTTGTCAATAGTGAAATCATCCAACTCACGATGTATCCTCTAATCCTTTTAGAGGTGTAACAAGTATGCATGTACCATTGGACCCACGTGAGGCTTCTTGTCTCACATGTGGTTAGGTATGTCGCATCTCTAGTGTGATGGGTTTCCTTCAAACCATCTTAACCCTTTCATGTAATGACTCATAGAACCTTCCTCTAGGATTGTATGTACCATAATACTGAACTTGGTATGTCATTATCATGACCTAACTATCTAAAGCTAAATTTGACCTAGCTCCCCTAGCTAAATACCTACCTAGCTAAACATCACACACCTTTACCCTCATCTTTCCCCCTACACCTTAACCTAACCATAAGACACCATCATCTATTGCTATTAAACCTGAAGTCCTAGGTTCATCATACCCTACCATAACCATCTTTTCAAAGCTTAATACTAACCTAGTTCCTTTTTCCTTTTGAAGGTTGTAAGATGTCTACTGAATTTGACAAATATGTCATAGATAAAATTCTAGCCAAACTGTTGGAGTAACAAGAAGAGATGTTCAAGAAACAAGCAGCCCAAATTCAGGCCCAATTGCAGGCCCAAAGGGAGGCCATACTAAATGATGTCCAAGACAAGCTAAATTAGGCTAGCATAAACCAAACCCCAAATCTCACTCTCTACAATCCATTCAACTTAGACCAAAATTTGGCATTAGTTCAAGCCCATGCTTCTACTTCCTCCACCAAGCCAACCTCTCTATCACTTCCCTCACCTAATATCCTCCAAACAAATACTCTCTCCTATTTAGCACCAATTAAACAACCATAAATCACCTCATTTCCTATGGATCCTTCCCCAAGGAGGGAATCCTAGGCTTGAGGTCTTCCTACTCAAACTGGAAGCCATGGAAAAGACTGTAAAAAGTCTGAAGAAGAAGGAGGACATGGTTTATACAAGCTCCCTGAGCTTATTTCCCAAATGCAAGAGTTCCACCAAAGTTCAAGATGCCAAATTTGGACAAATTTAATGGTACTACTTGCCCCAAGATCCATTAAATGATGTACGTGGGGGTAATGCATCCCTTTGGTATCAACAATGAGCTCATTCCTTAACTCTTTCATCAAACCCTTGTGGATACTACCCTAAGATGGTTTATTAACTTGGATGACACCTAAAAACATACTTGGAGAGGACATTTGTAAGGTATTTGTCAAACAGTACCATTATAATATTGAAGTGGACATTACAAGAAGGGATTTAGAAACCACAAAGTAACTTCCAGATGAGTCCTTCTCCATGTTCCTTACTAAGTGGAGGGCGAAAGCCACTCAAATAGTAAACAGGCCAACCGAGCAAGACCAAGTAGATATCATTGTCAAGAATCTACTTCCTGCCTATAGAGCCCACTTGTTAACACAATACCTACCCACCTTTAGAGCTTTGGTTGCAACTAGGTCGAAAGTTGAAGATTGTATCCAAAGTACATCATTTCAAGCTAAATTTTCCACCACCAACCTGAACAATGATGAGGAATCTAGTTCTAACTCAACTCCACCTTAACTCAGCCCCATAAGGCATGTCATAGAGTAGTTCAAGTTCAGCTAATCTGAACTATCTGAGATTGAATTTCAAGTCTAAACCTGAGTCCAAGTTTGAGTCTCAAAGTCTAAATCTGAGTCTGAGTCTGTCGTCTTATTTTTCTATATTCTCGTCGACCATAGTGGTTCCTTTTGTCATCTTGTAATAAAGTTTCCTTTATAGTAATGCAAATACATTTTCTTTTTGTCTTCCTTATTTAGTCTGACATGGATGAGCCATTAAAAAAAAAAAAGAACAAAATGAAAAAAAAGAAAAAGGAAAAAAAAAGAGAAAAAGAAAAGAGAGATGAATGAACAATTAATTAAATCCACCATAATTAGCATAAATCAGAATTTTAGGTGCTCATAAATCAGCTATTGCTTCATCGGCTCCTACTCAAAGAAGGTCAAGTAGTGAATCTCTCATCAAACAATTGAAGCACAAAGAGCAAATCAAATGGAATTACCTATTACACATCAGATAATCAAACAATGCACCTCAACAAGGGCAATAAGTTTAGAGAAAACCTTTGTCAAATAAAAAATTCAAAGGTCGGAACCCTCAAAGAAAAACAGCAAAACATGGTGGAACATTTTTCATTAATCCAAGCTCACTAAGTTAAAAATCCAAAAGGATGGCTTAGGAAAAGTTAGAGCTGAGAAAGGGAAAGCTCATCCAAGTCATCTTTCCTCATGTCCAAAGTTGTTAAATCATCTTCAATCAATCTGTCTCATCTCATGTCTCTAAAGTCATCCTTCCTCCACTAGATGTTCATTCTCTAAGGATATACTATCTTTTATATCCTTATCCTATAATGGGGGCATGTCTTTCTAGGTCATCATCCGTTGTCAATCTATCCCATCACTTAGCTTAAAGAGCTGAGGCACAATCCCTCACTTTTCCCACCTTCACATTTTTCTCTCTCATTTGGGAGCATGATCCCCAATTTGTCTTCTTCCACTAGCCCTTTGGGCATTCCTGAGGGCTTTTTGTTTCAACTAATGCAATTTACATAAAGTCAAACCAATTAAGTGTCACTCCAAGAGTCTCTTCAATCTCAATCAATAAGAAAAGCTTGACTTGCTCTTTTCCATGATTCATGCTACAAAAAGCAAAACCATACAACCTCCATGATTCTTTATAGAAGTTTTAGCCTACCTCCAAACCATTCTCAAACTTTATGAAATCATACTATTCCATCCTAAGCCTCATTGGCAAATCATTCCATCTTTTCAAAGCTCAAACACCGTAACACCCTTTCCTTGGCAAAATCTCATCATTAGCAGAACCAAAAATCTCAAGTCTCTCAAAACTCAACATCTTTGAATCTAGTTTCCTTGGCAAAACCAGAAGTCGAGGCATACCTCCCAAAGCCTATCATCCTCAAGTTGGTTAAGAAGGACTCGAACCAGTTAAGGCCCATCTCATGCCTCGTTGGCAAACATCTCATTATCCTTGAAGGCTCATTGGCAAAACACATAATCCCTGAGATCCTTAAAGTCTACAAACCATTCTAATGCAACCATGTCAAAGGGCAAACCACTATCCATAAGCCTACGGTGTCCTTATGACCAAAACTTGTAGCACCATACCTGAGCCAAAGCCAACCATCCAAAGCATCCTCGTATAAAACTATCCTTAACACCTAAAAGCCTTCACCATAAAGCCCATTCCTAAAAAGCCTTCGCCATGAAGCCTCAATCTAGAAGTCTTCATCAAAAAGCCCAAATCCAAAAGCCTTTATCATAAAGCCTAAACCAAGAAGCCTTCATTAAAAGGCACATAACCAAAAGCCTTCACTATGAAGCCAAAATCTAGAAGTCTTCGCCATGAAGCCCAAATCCAAAAGCCTTCACCATGAAGCCCCAAAACCCAAAATGCTTTTGCTATGAAGCCTAAAACTAGAAGCCTTCATCAAGAAGCCCAAAACCAAAAGCCATCACCTTGAAGCCCACTCCTAAAAGCCTTTATCATGAAGCTCACTCCTAAAAGGCCTTCATTTAGGAAGCCCATAATCTCCTTTAAGGCCAAATCAGATTGAGCCTTTCAAATGGATTTCCTAACCAGACCTACTCTCCTTAGCCAAGACCTTTCCCTATAATGACTGATCCTTAATCATAACTTTCAATGGGCAAACTGAGTCGAGCCACCCATGTTGACATTCCCATGCCCCTCATCTTTCAAAGACATAACCTTCTCTAAATCCTAACATCAAGGCCTAACAGATAGCTTTAATCCTAACTTTTCAAATATTAAAGCCAAACATATAGCTTTGATTCCAATCCTCCTAAGCACCAAAGCCAAACAGATAGCTTTAATAGCTTTGATTCCAATCCTCTCAAACACTAAAGCCATACAAATAGCTTTAATTCCAATCCTCTCAAATACCAAAGCCAAACAGATAGCTTTAATTCCAATCCTCCCAAATACCAAAGCCAAACACATTGCTTTGATTACCAATCCTCTCAAACACCAAAGCCAAACAAACAGTTTTGATTCCAATCCTCTCAAACACCAAAGCTAAATAGATAGCTTTGATTCCAATCCTCCCATGCACTAAAGTCAAACAGATAGCTTTGATGCCAATCCTCCCAAACATTAAAACCAAACAGATAACTTTCATCATAATCTCCCCAGTAGTAGGGCCAAACATGTGGCCTTCCTAAACCAATTTGAATTCCTTGGGTGGACCAAATCCCCTAACATTTAAGCCAAACAGATGGCTTTAATTGAAATTCACTAAGACCATTTCACATCCAACATTTAGGCTGAATAGATAGCGTTAATTGAAATTCACCAAGACCATTCTCACATCCAACATTTAGGCTGAATAGATAGCATTAATTGAAATTCACCAAGACCATTCTCACATCCAACATCAAGGTCAAATTGATAGCCATTGACAAAATGTCATTATCCTAGGGGCCCTCTCCCTAAAGGTTCATATTCTTATACCATGTTTACTCTTCATAAGCAGATAGCTTTGATTCCAATCCTCCTAAGCACCAAAGCCAAACAGATAGCTTTGATAGCTTTGATTCCAATCCTCTCAAACACCAAAGCCAAACAGATAGCTTTGATTCCAATCCTCTCAAACACCAAAGCCAAATAAATAGCTTTAATTTTAATCCTCCTAAACACCAAAGCCAAATAGATAGCGTTGATTACCAATCCTCTCAAACACCAAAGCCAAACATATAGCTTTGATTCCAATAATCTCAAACACTAAAGCCAAATAGATAGCTTTGATTCCAATCATCCTAAGCACCAAAGCCAAATAGATAGCTTTGATCTCAATCTTACCAGACATTAAAGCCAAACAGATAAATTTAATCATAATCTCCTTAATAGTAGGGCTGAACAGGTGGCCTTACTAAACTAATTTGAATTCCCTAGGTGGACCCAATCCCTTAAAATTTAGGCTAAACAGATAGCCTTAATTGAAATTCACCAAGACTATTCTCACATCCAACATTGAAGTCGAACCGATAGCCATTAACAAAATGTCATTTATCCTAGGGGCCCTCTCCCTAAAGGTTCATATTCTTATACCATATTTACCCTTTATAAGGTTCAATTTGCACAAATATGAATGCCTTTATTCATGGCAAACACAAGCAAGTATCACAAGCCCAAAATCTAACATAGCACAAGCCCAAGTTCTGACATGGCACAGCCTAGAATTTGACATGGCAAAAGAATATATAAGCCAAAAATCTGATGTTGCAAGAGCACAAGCTCAAAGTACGACATGGCATCTCTTCTCAGGGTTCACTGTTATCAAAATCGCCTTTTGCTTAAAGCTAATTCTGATGAGGGGGCAACTGTGAACCCTTAAATTTGCACCCTTATGATCCAGCTGTAACTTGATACCTACTAAGAATAGTATGCTATGCAGAACCAGTATGGTGGTCCCGCTAGCAGATTAGCAGGCAAGGGTCAAGGGGGCAACACCTCGTCGAAAAAATGAATTTCCTCAAGTTGCATCTTTAGTTAATCAATTTTCAATTACAAATCTATAGATCAAACCGGACTCAAATTGGATTAGAAACGGACCAAAATCGGCCAAAATAGTGTGAAATCAAGTTGGACCAGCGAGTCGGCAGCACCCCAGGCATGCCATCACTGTAGGCAGCATGCCCAGCTTGCTAGCTTCTGGGTAGCATGCTAAGCATGCCAAAGGCAAGGCTACACCATTTGGGTGCTGCCCAGACTGCCGGCACACTGCCCGTGCCACTGCCAGCATCTGGTGGCACCTTATCACCAGCTCTATAAATAGAGCCTTCATTTCAGCCTTTTGACACGAATTTTAAGAAGAAACTCTCTTATATTACTCTAGTTGTTGTGCTAAAATTCTGTTTGAATTTTGATACTAAAATCTGTCATTTCAAGTTCTTTTAATTTGCATTTATTTCACTATTTTGGTAACCTTTTGCTGTTTAAGGTTCAAATTCAAGGTTCCAAATCTAAGATGGAGCTTAGATCCGGAGCTAAACTTGTTCTGTTCATTCAAAAATTAGGGAAAGCAAAGGTATAATTCCTTTTTTCCATTTCTAAAATTCTAAATTCAGATTTAGAATTCTCTTTAGGTCTAAAATAGAAAAAGATAAAAAATTTATTAATTTAAAGATTAGAATTAAATTAATAAACCAAACCAACATTTTTCTAAAACCCTCCTTAGCAAGAAGGAAGAACTGCGTGGGGTTTGATTTCTATTCAATAGAATATGCAGACTGCCATTCTGTAAGGCATCAACTCCAAAATCTTTTTAATAACATTTTCCCCTTTACTTTGATTTATTTGTATTGCTTTATTTTTAATTCTCTATTGACTTAGTTGAGGAATGTGTACTTTTCCTAGTACCTATAAGGGCTAGAGAAAAGATCCTCCTTATTTGATTCCATTTTAGTTTTGTAATAATTAAATAAGATTTATTCTTTGCTTATTTATTTATAATTGTCATTTCATTTCATTCTATCATATATATCTATTTCATTTATCATTTTATTCATGTTCATGCATACACGAAAGTTGTCTTTTTAAGAGTTATTTTGCAACTTTTAGCCAAACTGAAGAAAATCATGTTTTCTTAATTGTGTAATTACCAAAACCTGATCCCCGAGCCCTTTTTGGTCACTCGCGGATTAGTGCTTTTCCATTGGGATGAATCAAACATTTTTTAAGTCAATCAATTTGGGTTTTTCTTTAATTTTCCCAATTAAAATAAATAAATTAAAGTGGCAACTCTCTTTCACAAATTCCAAATTACAAAACTCAATTTTTTGAACTCACAGCGAGTTTCAATCGTGTAGTTTCTCTCGAAGAGCATTTCTATTCCCCTCAGCGGATCGAACCGGTGCTCTGGCAAGGCCTCACATTGTGCCATATTTTTTGTAACTATTGTTTAAATTACCATCCATTGACATATAACTTGAAGTGTTGTTAAATATGTGTTGCTATTGATTGTTGAACCTTTGGAATTTCATATTCTTCTTGAATGACATTGGCCATTGTGAGCCTTCTACATTGATCTTATATTATGATCAGTGATGAAAAACATTGATAGACCTAACTATTGCCCATTGAATTCCTAATATGAACTTTGTATGTATCTTTTTAATAATACTTATTGTTAAGCAGAAATCCTCTATGATGTAAGGAAATACATCAGACCTTGTACACTTGGTTAAACCTATAGGTAGGGTAAGAGTACCCAACCTCTATTGGGGGAAACGTCTAACTGCAAGACCATATTAGTCTTGTATAGTGAGATGCATGTGAGTAAGGCTTGAGCTGCCACTCTTAACATTAATGTGTGGGAAGCTTTCCGCTTCCAAGACATTAGTATTTCTGCTAAAATATATCCTTAATTTAAAATGACCAATCTTGATTAACATCATTCCATTGCCATGTTGAATCTATCCAAGTAATAACCTCTTGAATTGCCCTTATATTTATGTTATATTGTTATGTACGCACTAAACTTGTCTCATTCCATAGTTGTTTAAAATTTTCAAGTCAGGATGACTTAATAGCAAGGTAAATTCAAAGCTATGCTTCTCTGCTTATGAATTGCTCTGCTAAATTTTATTGTTTTGGGTTTTGCTATGTTACTCTGAAGACAATCAATCTAGAGCTCCATGGCATTTAAAGGTTTAGTACTAAAATGTATTGAATTGAAAAGTATTATAAATGAATAATAGTAATTGTATATATATATTTATGGTAGAAAATAAGAAATTTATGGATAGTATTTATTAATATTTGAGAATGATACTCCAAACAATGGTTATGAAATGACATTAATGTGTATTGGCTATAAGTAAATGGATAACGTAATAATGAAAAACGATAAGAGTAAATGGGTTTCAATCTTCAAATAAGATATAATATAGAATATGCTAAATAACAATAAGTTGATGTGGTTTTATGGGTTTAGGTGATCTTATGTCTCCCTAAGTTTTAGGACCATCACCGCCTAAACTTGGGTCATGACATAGATATTTACTTGATTCACATATTTAATTATTGGAGAACAGAAATATAAACAGCTAAAATAAATATATAAAATCAAACAAATAAGAACCTTTGCAAATTTTAGATATATATATTTTCATTTGAAAAAAGGAAATTAGGAGATTTAAAAAAAGAAATTAGGAATCCAAATAAACATGCGTAAATTGGTGTGTAAAATGGATAAGATTTGATTTCTGATGGCAGTATTATAAATAAAGGGTAACAAACACGTGTCATGGTGAAAGTTATTGACACAATAAAACAATGCTACGCAGACACTCAGATCCACAATGTTATGTGGATCTGGGTTCATGGTACAATTTGCTATTAACAATACCATTCTGAAGCTAATAGCAAATCGGCTCGATAATGATTCGATTTAAGCTTGATTTATTTATAAATGAGTTAAGTTGGGATCTATCTTTAAAGTTTTTTGCGAACTTGAACTCACATGCATTCAGTTCGTAAAAATTTGAAGCTCGACTCACGATCAAGCTCATGAACTAACTCATTGATCAATCTTATTTAATATGCTCTTGAATTGGCTTGTTTAATGAGCTAGCTATTCATGTTTGTGAACAAATTTATTCCTATTATAATCTTATTTATGTTAAAATTTCACTCATTTATATTAATTAGTCATATTTTTATAATTTTCATGATATTGTAAATATATTTTATTTATTTATAGTTATTTGTGAAATAATATGAATACTTTTATTGAAAATTATGTTATAGTTAAAAAAATTTTAAATTTTTTCTTTTTTTATAAAAATAAAAATATTATATGATGATATATTTTATATTATACATACATTTTATAAAGAACTGCTTAATGAAAAGATTCTAAGCATAAAGTGAGTAAGTGACACATTACATAAAATTTACTCTATATTAATAAATTTTCAAATTGCTGAGATTTCATCACACACACATTACATAAGAGAATGGTTAATGAAAAGATTCTAAATATAAAGTGAGTAACATATTACATTAAAAAAATTAAAATGTTACAATTTTAACTTTTAAGTATGTAGTGTATATTGAAATTAAATTTAATTAAGACAAAAAGTATGAGCTTATTAAATTTTACGTTAATCTTTTTAAACTTTCAACTTGTTGATTTTTATTTAAATAGTCGTGGCAGGGGTGTTAGTTTAATTATTTTTTGATATAATAATTTGTATTGAAAAAATAATTTAAGATTTTTTTGAAAGCTTGTTATATTAAATCAAAGAACAAAAATAATAATTTTCTATTTCCTTTTAAAATACATTTATTACTTTTTTTTTTTTGAAATATTTTCATAAAACTTATAAAATTTAAAAAAATCAATTTTCATATATATTTTTATTTTCAAAAGTTTTAAGGTGTTATAAATAAAGTTTCAAGGTATTATTAAAGAATATTTAAAATTTCTAGATAAAATATATAGTTTCCACAATATTTCTTTTATGAGGAATTTCAGTCTTTTTTGCATCCTATGACACTTCTTATTGCAGATTTTTATAGTTGAAGGTTCTTAAAATCAAATATCTTTTATAGAGATTAATTTTACATATAAAAAGGGCACAATGATCATTTTCTTTTGCTATAGGAAAAATGGTTATTTGCTAAGGAAATGCCGTTGTTAAAAGTTAAAATATGGTCGCTAAATTTAATCGCTACTCATCGCAATAGCCTCCACCACAAAAATTTATTAGCAATCAGATAAGTGACCGGTCGCTATAACCCATTAATAACCAGCACACATATGCTCGTTATGAGAATCAGATAAGTATCCAGTTGCTAATCATAAAAATTACTATCCTAATTTTATTTTTAAGATGCCTAGACCAGTTATCGGTGATTGAATTTCTCGTTACTAAAAAACTGCATATAATTTATTTATTTATTTTCCTTTTTTTCTTAAATATTTTTTATCGACATTATCATTTATTTATTTTTTTATATATCAAGTAAATAATTGAAACAAACACAACAAATTTTTGCCATAAATTTTATTTGAATTAATTATTCATGAATTACATCTAAATGGTAAATAGTATATTAATCTTAAATACAATACTTAGAAATTAGGAAAATATGAGAATCTAACATAACTAAAATGAAACATAAATATAAGATGTTGCCTTGTGTATCTTGCATTCACATGTTAAAAGGATATAAAATATTTATATGCTACGTTGTCAGAGTCGGATTGGTTTGGCATATTCAATCAGTTTAATTAAGAATCATACCAAAAATAAGTCCGATATGATGATCCTAACCAATTTTAATGTTGAAAAAAAAGTTATTTTAATGTAGGTTATGGGTGTTGAATCCATGACCTTTAGGTAAAAAATAACTTTAAATGATTGATTTAGCAGTATATTGTATTTTAGTCGTTTTATTTACAATTTGATTTTATAATCATGAAACAAAAAAATTAATAGTATTATTTACCTAATAAATATATATTATTAAGTAATTACTTTTGGTTCAATCTTTGCCTATGGTTGAATTTCTTGATTCGTGACCTTTTATTTTCATTGGTTCTAAGATCAAATCAGATTTTAAAATTTTATTTGTAAGTAAAGGCAAATTATATCATAAACTCAAGTTCATGTAGCATTATAGATCTAGATGTTAATTAAAAAAAAAAAAAAAACAGATCTATCCAAAATCCATTTGATAGACCATACCTTTTTTAATAATTATTTTTTCTAAATGGAATGTTTCAAATGTATTTTTCACGCAACGATATTTATAGCTTTCTTTATCTCTTTTTTTTTTTTTTTAAGTATGTACAATATATTTTTTATGACATAAATAAATTATTTTTTTTTCATTTTTTTTATGAACATTCAATATATGGAAAAACTTATATATACATAAAATCTAAACTAAAAAGATTTTTTTATATATATCAAAAAACTCTCTCAAAAATATACAATAATTATCATCATCATCATCATTATTATTATTATTATAGAGCCCTTCAAAAATTACTAAATTGATTATATAATTAATTTTTATAGTATTATTGAATTGTATCAATGAAATTAGTTGGCAAACACCTTCAAACATTTTATCGTGCTGGTTAAGAAAGAAATGATTTATTATCAATATTATTAACATTTATCACTCTATTTTTTAATCTATAATTTATATTTTTGTATCTATAAATGCTAAATTAAATTTATGATGTTATTTCTTTTTCTAATAGAAGATATGAGAATAAATAATAAAGATTAGTATTTTAAAAAATATTATATTAAACTATAGAGAAAATTGAATATTAGACTGTAGAGATCTGGTTCATTATGATTTACTGTCATGTAAATTCATATATGATAAATTATAGGTTCATTAAACAGAAATCGTAGGTTCATTGAAAATTCACTGTCAAATATAATTTCTATAATAATCATGTTTACTACTTATAAGTAACAAGATAATTAAGTATTACTTATAGGTTTATTAAATATATGGTGTAGGTTCATCACTTTTGAATTATAGATTCATCAGTTATACTAATAAGAGAATAATATATATATATATATATATATATATATATATATATATATATATATATATATATATATATATATATATATATATATATATATATATATATATATATATTACAAATGATGAACTTATAATCTATATCTTATGAATCTTTGTTTTATAACTGATGAACCTATCCTCTCTCTTATCACTCTTCCCTTTTTAATTTTTAATTTATGCTTTTGGATCTATTATTGGCCTATTTATGTTTTGATATAATAACAAAACTAAGGAAAATTGTTTAATTTACTTAAATAGTGATTGTACTTTGATTAAGTTTGACTTAATGCATAACAATGGTTGTTAGAAGGTATTTCCATTGTTCTTAATTGATTTCAGATTTGAATGCATGTTCAAAGAAGATGAATGCACATTCATCTTATATGATGAAAACTCAATTTCAAGTAGAAACAACTTGAATGCACGTTCAAGTTTATGAACACTCATTCAACTCTTTAAATGCATATTCATGATTCCTAAATGCCATATTAGAAAAATATAGCCATTAACTAGCGATTCAAGCAAGTAAAAACATTATGGGAAAGGTTTTTAATTACTGTTTAAAGCTAAGATTAGAGACATATATATACAAGAAGTTTTAAAGTGATTAGAGAGATTTTCAGAACAACAAAAACATTTATTCAAGCAAGAATTAAGCATCAAAGCTCATATATTCTTTGTTCATGTTCTAAGAACATAAAAAGCTTCATTTTCTCATTCTTTGTGTGTTCTTTTTTGTTCCAAGCTAGACATTAACCCTTGTTCTTTTTCTAGCAAGTTTGTAGAGTCTTGAGTGACTCTAAAACTCATCATCTATTTCTTGTAAGAGGTTTGAGTGTTAGCCTTAGTAAAACACTTGTTTAAGTTTGAGTATGAACCTTATCAAAACTCTTAGATTTGAGTGTTAGCCATTGTAAAACACTCGTGAGATTTGAGTGTGAGCCTTAGGAGAATACTTGTAAGATTTCATGTGAGCTAAACACTAAGTTAGGAGTGAACTTGATAAAACTCCATTGATAGTAGAATACCCAATTGAGGTTGGAGAGTGGATGTAAAATTGGTTATGATCCGAACCACTATAAATCTTTGTTTTCTTTCTCTTCTACCATAACCTTTCTATGTTCTTCATTTTTTTTTTAATTACCCACCAATAAAACCCCCTTCTTGGTGCATAAGAGCTAATAAGTGGTACAAGAATCTTCTCTCCCAATTCAAACATCAATACATGAGAAAAGATTAAAATGGCTAATGAAGGGATGCATCAACTTAAGCCTCACTACCAACTACGTTTATTGGAAGTATAAAATGAAGATATTTCTTGATAGTGATCTCCTCAATTTATTGGATCATGTGCTATAAGAATAGAAGCCTCCATCAAAGATAGTTGAAGGTGTTGAAGAGGACATTCCTAAAAAGATTAGGTTAAAGCTCAAAGAAAGGAAAATGTGAAGAACAAGAGAGCAATGGCAATTCTTCTAAGCTCCTTATCTAGAGAAGAATGTGATAAAGTCTAATGTTGTTCAAGTGCCCACAGTATTTAGGCAACATTGGAAAACTACCATGAAGGCACAAAACAAGTAAAATCTAAAAAGGTACAAATGTTGTCAATGAATATAAGTTCTTTAAGATGAAGCCAAATGAGAGCATTACCAATATGACAAATAGGCTTCTAGCAATTGTCACTAGTTTGAAGAAATTTGGCAAAGTGAATTTTTTGGAAAATGTCAATCATAAAATTCTTAGAGCACTCCCGAAGAAATATTATAAAGCTAAAGTGGCTGGTATTGAGGAAGCTAATAAAGACCTTGGCAAGCTTCCTATTGATGTTCCCATTGGTAGGTTTCTCACCTATGAGATGACCATTAAAAAGGAAGAAGTACAAGTGGAGAAGAAAACATTTGCTCTCAAATGCTCATCAAAAGATCAAATTGATAATGAGAGCCAATCAAGTGACTCCTCCTATGACGAAGAAGAAATGGAATTAATGATAATCAATAAGAATGAAGGAGATCATTAAGAATAAAAAGATGGATAGTGAGATGACTTGCTATGGATGTCAAAAGCAAGGTCACTTAAAGCTGGATTGTCCCAAGAATAAGAAGAAGAAATGAGATAAGGAGGGAAAAAAAAAAAAAAAAGAGCTTCAAGGATACTTGGGATGAAAGCTCTTCCAATGATGAAAAAGATGAGGACATTGCTAATCTATACTTCATGGCCTTGTAGGACACTTCAAATGAGGTATATTCTACTTTCCACTCTTGTGATAGTTATCATGATAATGATATGCATGATATGGATAAGGATGAGCTAATGGAAGCCATGGCTCTAAAATGTGAAAAATATTTTTGTAAAATGAAATTTTACAAAGCAAAGTGTTCAAAATTTAAGGTTAAAGACCTTGAAAAACTTGTTTTAAGTTTGAAAACCTCAAATATTAGCCTCAAAAACTCATTGGAAGAGATTTCTTCTAAAACTTCCTCACTTGATTCTCAATGTAAAGAAAACAATGATTTAAAATTGGAAGTTGAAACACTGCCTTGGTTTTGATAGTGCATCTTCTTTCACATCCTCCTCTCCACTATTCATAAAAGCCTCTATTCCTCAAACGTCTAGTATTGATGTAATTGACAAAGGAGTCAAAGCACACTCTAAACCCTCTAATCCTAAGAGGATTCAAAAGGGGTGCACAAAGCTCAAGAGCTAATCATCCATATATGTAGAAGAAGCATGCTCAAAGACACATATAATCACGACATAATTCTTGTTCTTTTTTGCATCATAATAATGTTGTGAAAAGGCCACAAGTTCATTACAAAATGGCAAATTCCAAAAAGACTTTCACGTCACAACTTAAGTGCCATTATTGTATGAAAGATGAGCACATAAATATTTTTTTTGTATTAGAACATTTCAATTAAAACTTGAAGATCCTTCTATGACTAACCCTTAAGGATCCAACTTGTAGGTGTGTCTCAAATCCTCTACAAGTGTAAACAAGCTTGATGGAAAGAAAATAAATGAGTTTGTGCTCAAAGCTTATGAAAGAAGCATTCCTCACAATGTTGAAAGCAAATTTTGAATAAATTGTTATTATTAAATATATTTCATTGGGAACAATTTCTTTTTATATAATTTAGGTGTGACATCTCCCAAACTAATATATTTTGTGACTTTGTTGATACTTGAGTAAATCAATATGCAATTAAGGAATAAGAGATGAATTTTGAGTTTGATTTCAATTTTTAGGCTCAAATTATATTTATAATCATTGGTATTGATTAATTAATGTTGGAGAATTTTTTATGCACATATATATATATATATACAAAAAATTCTCCAACATCAATTAATCAATACCAATGATTATAATATATATATATATATATATATATATATATATATATATATATATATATATATATATATATATATATATATATATATATATATATATATAGACACACACACACATATATATATATTTATACACACACACACACACACACACATATATATATATACATATATATATACATATGTGTATACACACACACACACACACACACACACACACACACACATATATATATATATATATATATATAGATACATACACACACACACACACACACACACACACATATACACACACATATACATATATATATATATACACATACACACACACAGAGATATATATATATATATATGTGTGTGTGTGTGTGTGTGCGCGCGCGCGTGCGCGCGTGTATATACACATACACACACACACACATAGATATATATATATATATATATATATATATATATATATATATATATATATATATATATATATATATATATAAAATTGTCAATCCTATTTGGAAATGGTTTTGAGTACAAAATTTTATAAATTTTCTAATATTTAATCAAATAAAAATTCAAATGGAACTTATCAAGAGAAAAATTAATAATTAAAGAAGAAATTAGAATTCAATGGATGAAATAGCCTAGGGTTTAGACTTCATTTGATTTTCAAAAATATACTATTGTAATTATTCAAATTAATTGGAATTAAAGGTGACTTTCCTATACCTAAACAAAGTCCTCTATCAAGGTAATTTATTAATACTCAAATGTAAACTTATACCTACTATCGTGGTTGTAAGAGTTAGAGAGAATTAATTAAGTTCTATGGAGAGTTTAATGTAAACACCACCTAGGCATACTCATATACCTATGAATTAATAATTCCTAAGTTTATTTCCTTCATGAACTAATACTACATTTCCTGTTTTGCTCCATCATGTCGTACCAATAAAATGGTGGCCAAATTCACATTTGTTAGGCTCAAAGGAAATAATATAATTCCAATCAATAAGAACTGTAACAAAGTATATGAATTTCAATAACAATTAATCAATCTCCATCTAAACCCTAGATAAACAAATCTACCTATCCATATTGAAATAAATGAAATAACTAATTGAATAAATCAATTGAAATAACATGTTCACTTTAAGAAAAATTAAAAAAAAAGTTTCGGAAGAAACTCCAGAGTGATCCACAAAGCTGGAAATCCAATGCTGAATTGCTCTCTTTGCTTCCTCCAAATGTTGTGAAAAGTCTAGAAAAGATAGATCAAAAGAATCTTTCTAATCTCCCAAATTCATATATGATCTCTTGTCCTCTCCTTTTTTTCATTGTTTCTTTTATAAAGTCCACTTTTGCCTCTCCAAAACCGACTTCCCCTAATTTCACCTAAATCCCCTCTTTTTAGTTCCCTTTCCTTTCATGTTTTAGTAAAATCTAATTTAAAATTCATACAACTATCATGGGTGCAGAAGCTTATGCATTTTTAATAAACAACCCAATGTGTTTGGGGCTACAAACTTGAAAGGAAGAGTCTGGATTTAGCTTGTACACTTTGAGCATGACCTTGTGCTATTTGGAACTGCCTCCTACTTACTCCATTTTAACTCTAAAATATAAAATTTCTACTAAAACTCATTACAATAAAAAAATAAGAGAATTGATGGAATTTTGAGTGGGATTTCATCTAAGAATCAAACAAAAAATACTCCTAAGTTAGGAAAAATTCATAAATTATTGAAGTAAAAATTTAGCACACTAAATTTCCCCAAACTTAAAGCTTTGCATGTCCTTAAGCAACTCAACTCAAATAGTGAAAGTGACCAACAACTAAATTGACTAGATAGATTAGAGAATCCTTAAAAGATTGAAATTGAATTTCAACACAAAAGAACTACAAGCAAAGTACCATATATTTGAATTAAATCATCCATTGATCATATAAAGACATTGTTCGTACAAAAACAAAAAAAAAAGGATATTTTTGCAATTTAGATAGGCATATACACACAATTCCATACTTTGAAACCTCTTAGATATTTAGAAATTTATCTATCTCATAAGCATAACCATTCAATCCATCTCCACTAATAGAATCTATATTTTCAAAAGGATCAAAAGGACTTTATTGGCTTGTAATAGGGTTTTAGAGGGTAATGGATAATAAAGAAAAGGTTAAATGTACAACATGTTGAGAAAATTACATCAAATATGTGAATGAGCAACTAAGAATGAATAAATGCATAGGAAACTTCTTCTAATATTAAGTGATTTTTGCATTACTTCTACAAACATTAATTCACTAATAATTTTGCTATTTATAGCAATCTTTTACCTCAAGAATTGACATTTTGCAATTCACTTGCTCCTTATAAAGTATTAGAGAAGATAAATTTTTGAGTCATTCCAACTCAATTTCTACATTCAACCTTTTCTTGCCCAAACTTATTTCAAAATACATATATTTTTCCTTTTTTTTCCTTTTTTTTTCACACATCACTATCCAACATATATTTCCATGCATTTCTAAATGAATAATGCTCAATTCATAAAACTTGAAAAATAATCTCAGTGAGATGTTAAAAGGGTGGAAACAATGGTTAATTAGACATCAAAAAAACCAAAGCTGAAAAAAATGCATTCATAAAATGTATGAAAAAGCTCAAAAAGGAAAAACTAGTGGTTATATCAAAATTAAGATGGATATATGGGTTAAGCTATACAATGAATGCCTAAATCATGTCTTTTCTCCAAAACATATTCGAATTTCACCTCAATGACTTAAATGATATGTTCTAAAATAGGTGAGGTAAACATAAGGATAAAAAGGATGCATAAGACCTCTCTAAGTCAGCATTCATAATATCCAAGCAAAAAATAAAATGCAAACAATTCAAAATATAACCTTAAGACAATAAATTCTCATACAAAGTACAATCAAACTTGTAACACTTCAATAACTTTCCAATAATATCAATCATGGCCCATTCTCAGCCTCAAATCCATCCTCAGCCTCCGATCCATCTCATCAAAGTAATCATCAAGCCACATCCATCATTCACCATTAATAATTCATAAGTAATCCTTAAAATTCACATTAATCATTAATATCCACAATGGCAATAATAAGAAGGACAAAGTATATAAAACAATGAAAAGTAGAAAAATACAAGAAATAAAATATTAAACAAACTAAAAAGCTAAATTAAAATACTAAATTAAGATATCCAAAATAAAAAACTGAAATTCACGTAACATAAAAAAAATGCAAAAAGTGCTTTACTCCCTCAAATTTAAATTAGACATTATCCCTAATGTCCATGACTTACCTAAAACCAACAAATGAAAGTCAAAAAGCAGGGATACCACTATGCAAGAACCTATTGTGGAGGGGAGGCGAAGTGATGAAGGGAGGACGTGGTAGGATGGGAAGGTGGAATTAGAGGCTAAGAGTTTGAGGAGCCCTTCTTTCTTCTTATGTAGACATGATGATTTGGTATGTTTGGAATGGGTGGTTTTCAAATGGGGTTGGAAATTTTGGATTTCAAACTAGGTAGGTCTAATGTAATGATGGATGGGTGGCATGGTTTTGCTTTTGTTTTGTTGTTTTTTTTTTTTTTTTTTTTTTTTTTTTTTTTTTTGGCTGGTTGAAAATAATAGAGAACACCAGCGTTAAGATGGCTACTAGTTATAAAGGAGAAGGGTGGTAGTGAATAGTGAAGCAAGTAAGAAGGAAAAGGAGGGAAAAGAAAAAGAAAGAGATAAGAGGGGTGGGTTGCGGCTAAGGTTTTAATTAAAAAGAATAGGAGACAAGTGGGCTCCTTCACTTAGATTAATATTTGTCCATGTTATGAGCTTGTGCATTTTTCATATAGGCCTTGCATTTTTGCCAAAAATAACTTAAAAAATGTTAGTAGCAATTTTATGATGCACAAGGTCATGCACTTTCAAACACAGTCTTGTGCATTCGGGAAAATCTGTAAACCAACAAAATAAAGTACTTATTTCCTAAAATGCAAATTCTATCAAAATTTTTCAAGCAATGCTAACAAGAAATACTTAAGAAATCTTATATGCATTCATACCCCATACTTAAGAAATCTTATATGCATTCATACTTAAGAAAGCAAATAAGCATGCACAATTAAATCAAATCATAAAATTTCAAGCATTCAAGTGTCCAATATATATAAATATACTCCCTTCTTCTTGATATGCTTATTCCTTTTTGCTCTCCAAAAATCCCCTCCTGGAATAAGCTATAAAAAAATTACTCAAAACAAAAATTAAACAATTGATGAAAGAAAAACAATATACATATATATATATATATATATATATATATATATATATATATATATATATATATATATATATATATATATATATATATAGTTGCAAAAACTAAAGGAAATTAATGCAAGATAAGGAGAAGCTTGGGTTGCCTCCTAAGAAGTGTGTAATTTATAGTCTTGAGTTAGACTATCCTATGTTCTTAATCAATGAGGATGATATGCAAAATAAATCATCCTAATTTTTTTCATAAAATGTGTAATTGGATGCTTTCCATTGGCTTTAAAAGCTTCCAAAACTTCATGATGTGGTATCACAAGAGCTCCATATGGATTGATCTTTGTCACTTTGAATGGTCGTTTTGAATAGAGCCTAAAGGAATATTAGAGCCAAACGTAGCAAAAGGAAGGTAGTAAGGTAAAATTTTAAACATTTTAAAATTTTACTTCACCTAATTTTGGTCCAAAATTCATTTAAGCAATCAATTAATTTATGTGTAAAACACATATGCATATAAAGAAGAAGGAAGAGTAATCATATTACCTCTTGTAGGTTCCTTCTTTCTTTATCAAAAAGCTTCCCAAGTGTGTAGCCTCTAAATCATCCACACCTCACTCACCTCCAAATTTCCGCTTGATTTCTTTCGTGTTCTTGAATCCTCTCTTGGTTGCCCAATTTGATTTAAGATTTTCCTCAAAAATCTCTAGAAAGTTTAAGGTTTCTCTTTGGTTTGTTTTGCACTAAACACACTTTCAATTTGCAAGCATTTGTTCTTTCACAAAGAACAAAGAAGAGAATTGAAAATCAAAAGAAAAATTGAAGAAACACTTTCTTCATTTTTCTTTCTCTCTTAACTTCTCTCTCTAGAAATGCTTCAAATGAGACAAAATGATGTTCTCTTCTACTTTGCAACATAAAAGCTAAGGCTTTTATATCTTTCCAAGACTTAACACTTAAGTTCTTATAAAGACTTAAATATCCTTTTACATTCTTCTACCTCACCATTTGGTGAAGGGGCAAAGTTGACTTTGCTTTTTTAAATGGTGAAATGACCATTATATCCTTTAGGGGTAAAATGGACATTTCCATTAGCCAAAAGAAGTAATTATAATTTAACCTTATTAGAAAATTCTCTAACCCCTAAACCCATCATATGAGCTTATGAATAGTGAATTTTCTCTAACCCCTAAATTGCCTTTTAACCATATCACATGTGGGCTTAGACCACATCTCATGTGTTAAGAGTTCTCACTAAGTTTAAAATTAAGTATTTGATTTAGTCCAAATCAATTTTCAATTTAATCTTTCTTATTTGCATCATATACAAAATAAGATTTAATCGAATATAAACCTTTATAGATTAAATATCAGGACATGCTAGGGTCCTTATAAATTTCATTACATATTTAATCATTTTACCAGTAATCAATTAATTAAACACTTTAATTAATTATTATGGTAAACCTTTTACACTTAGAAGGTGATCATTATTGGGTGTATGACTTTCTAGGTTCATGTCTAATTAGTAATGGGAATGAGAAAATATTTTTCTCTACTAATGTGAAATCCCCACTTCACACTTAGTCCTATAAGTCATGAGTGATAGCTAGCATTCCATGTTATGACTACATAATTAGAAATGAATGTTTATAGTTGATAACTTTACACATCACATGGACTATCAATCATAAATCATCATGCACTAGAATCCCTTCATTAAAGATCCTAATCTCGGCTAGGGTAATGGTTTATGTCAAACCCTAATATGCCTCAATCAACCCTAATGTGCCTCGATTCTATGTCTTTATCTTGGTTCTAATTCTTAATGAGATTGGATTCCTATTAGAAACTCTTTCTAGTGAATCTATTTGTCCTGGCTAGGAGCTTAAGTTATCAAGAATAACCAGATAGCATAAGATCCTAACCTCATTTACTTGAGGTAATGAATTTTATCTTAGCAATCACTTATCTCCATATATAACAAATTAGAACCATCACATGCCATATATCTGTACATGAATAGTACATCTATCTAAGCAATAATAAATTCTAATTACCTATGTATGAGATATAGTATCCCTCAAGTCAAAGGATTATATGCACTATTATGACCTAGATGATAAATAATTGATAAGTAGTAAAACCCCATATTATTCATCCCATAAATATCCACATCTTTGTATCAACATCACATGTCAAGCACCATGAGACTCACTACCTCTATAATCATCTGTATCACACATTGATTGTAGAAAACAAACAGAGGTGATGGTCTTCCAGAATTAATGATACCCAATCATTAATCCTATGGCCATGAACATATTTAAAATATTCGCACAAGAGTGATCTGTCTCCCATATTCTCAACACTTGAGAATATATCCTCTTCCAAATACTTAAGGACTATATTCAATAATATGAAACCCTTTTCACTTTATGAATATATTTATTATGCCATTGGGAATTAATATCTACTATTACATAACTATTATATGGCTCCTAGGGCACATACTACTATCAGAGCCTACATGGAAAAAGTTTGAGACATGGAGTATTCAGCAAATTGCAAAGAGTTTTATAATTTTTAATAGATTTTGAAAGAACTCTTTTTTTGACTCTAAATTTCCTCAAGGAATTAAGATGGGATGGTATTGGTTTGGGTTTAAGTGTTGGTGTTTGGTTAATTGAGGATGATGGAGGGAGCTTTTATTTTTCCAAATCCTTCATTGGACACTTTCTTGGATGTGGCACATGTGGTATTGCTTGAACAAATAAAGTAACAATTGAAAAATTTTCACTATCATTTTCAGTTATAATGTTCACCATACGAGCTTAGATGGATTTTTGTAGATCTTCCTTTTCAAATACCTCTTCAATCACCTTATCAATTTTGTCCACTCTATAGATAGCATCCATGAGGGAAGGACATTTGATAGATTTAGGCAAGTTTAATTCAACTTTCTCCTCTTCATCTTGCTTACTTGAATTATCTTCTTAATCATGTTTTTTTTACATCACCAAACTCTTCCTTACCATACTAAATAGCCATGCATTATTTTGTAGTATCCACTTTAGTTTGAGTTGGGAAGTTACCCTAACTTCTTGTATTCAATGAACTAGATAATTGTCCTATATATCCTTCCATATTTCCATTATTGCTAGTCATTTCATCCAATCTATCTTTCAATCTATCATATTTTTTTTTCAACTTCTCAAACCCATCCATAGTAACACTTATGAAATTTTCCAAAACATACTCAAGGGATAGTTTATGGTCTAACTTCTCAAACCTAAAAGTAGCATTAAGAAATTTTTCTAAAGCAACCTCATATGATGGCTTGTTTTCATGTGGTGGTGGATTCCATTAATGGTCCACTTGGAAATAAGATTTATAAAGATATGCAAAATTAATTTCTAGATTTCTTTGATTCCCCCATGATGGGTTAAAGAAAGCACTCCACTAACAATCCAAAAGCACTTCTTATGGACACAATGAACATTGTGCAAACACAAACTAAAAAGAAAAGGTGAAAGGGAGAGTAAGGACTAGATTACTAGAAAATTTTCTAATATTGATATCAAAACACCATCTTGCTAGCAATGATGCCAAAAACTTGTTTGCTTCTTTTGCACCGCAAGTGTACAAGTCAATTGTAGCAAATAGCTTTAATGAGTACAAGAGTTGTCGATCCCATAAGGAGATGGTTTTGAGTACCAAATTTTATAAATTTTCAAATATTTAATCAAATAAATATTCAAAAAAAATATATCAAGAGATTAAAAACTAACCAAATTAGCAATTAAAGAAGTAATTGAAATTCAATGGACAAAACAACCTAGGGTTTAGACTTCACTTAATTTTCGAAACTATTGAATCATATATACCATTATAATTATTCAAATTAATTGGAATTAAAGGTGACTTCCTTGTACTTAAAAAAGTCCTCTATTGAGGTAATTTGTTGATACTCAAATCTAAACTTAGATCTACAGTTGTAGTTGCAAGAGTTAAAGTGAATTCATTAAATTCTATGGAGAGTTTGATGTAATATGGTAACACTACCTAGGCATACTCATGTCTATGAAGTAATAATTCTTAAGTTTATTTCCTTCATGAACTAATACTATATTTTCACTTTCTTGAATTGAATGAAATTGGTAAAATTATGTTTCTTTCATATTCTTGGATTTCTTTGCTGTAGCTATTTGATATAATAATTTAATATAGTATTTTGGAGTTGTTTTGGTTATTTGTATGCATATAATTCAAATGTGTTTGACTATAGAAAAACTAGAAAAGAATGTATTTTTGGTGAGAAAAGGGTGTTTAGTGCTTGCTTTACTAGATGTGTTACCCAACGATAAACGCACAAAGTAGCCTATGCCCAATGTTAGGTGTGCATAATAAGGCTATAGTGAATGGCTAGGCAAGCATGTACCTAGCAGATTGCACATATTTTGGTATTTTGACCATAACTTGGTCTATAGACCTCGGATTTGGATTATTTAAGAGGCTTTGGAAGCTAAGAAATATATCTACAATTTTCTAGAAGAAATCCACCCTAATTCTTCCATTTTCAAGGCTAATTTTGGCCTCAAAATTTCTATTTAGTCTATTAGGTTTATTTTTCTTTATATTTTAATATCTTTGGGTTGTAATTCAAATATCCTTAAACTTTCAAAGGATTTCCATCCCCTACCCCATTTTTAATGCTTTAGACTTAGGATTCTGTTGTCACTCATTTTTAATGCTTTAAACTTGGCAAAATTAAGGTTTTATACATGTAATATTGACATAAATAGGTTTTATTTTTTCTTTTATCTCCTTAGGAAGCATTTTTATTTAGGTTGTTAATTAAAATTGGTTTAATTAGAGATAAAGCATGTTTTAGACTGTTTGTGTGCTTAGAAAGTATATTTAGGTCATTTTATTTATCCTTTTTTGAGCTTTTGAACATGAATTAAATCATAATTGGTAGTAATAATGCATACTTAGACAAATTAATTTGGATGGCTTGTTTGGCATGATTAGAAACCAACTAAATGGATTCTGGCATATTAGTAAATAATTTAGGCTAAATAAATGGCATGATTCATAAATGGCATGATTCATAATTTAGGCTAAATCATAATTGGTAGTAACAATGCATACCAATCCGATTTGCTGAGAGGAATTGAAATGCTCTTCGAGAGAAACTCCAAGATTGGAACTCATTATGAGTTCAAAAAATTAAGTTTTGCAATTTGTTATTTGTAAGAGGAAAACCCAAATTGATTGACTCAAAAATGTTTTGATTTATTCCAATAGAAAAGCACTAATCCGCGAGTGACCAAAGAGGGCTCAGGGATCAGGTTTTGGTATTGAAACAAATGTTTGGCTAAAAGTTGCAAAATAACTCATTAAAAAGGCAATTTTTGTGTATGTATGAGCAGGAGTAAAATGATGAATAAGATAGTTATAGATGATAAAATGAAATGATAATTGTAAATAAATAAGCAAAAATGGATCTTACTTAATTATTACAAAATCAAAATAACTGAAATAAAGAGGATCTTTCCTCTAACCCTTATGGGTACTAGGAAAAGCATACATTCCCTAACTAAATTAAAGAAATGAAAAATACAGAATCAGAAATAAAGCACGAATACAAATAATAACAAAGTAAAAGGGAAAATGTTGTTAAAAAGATTATGGAGTTGATGCCTTATAGAACAACAGCCTGCGTATCCTATTAAATAGGAATCAAACCCTATGCAGTTCTTCCTTCTTGCGAAGGAGGGATTTTGGAAAAATATTGGTTTAGTTTATTAATTTAATTCTAATTTTTACATTAATAAATTTTAGATCTTTTTTGTTTTAGACCTAAAGAAAGATAGAATGAAGAGAATTCTAGATCTAAATTTAGAATTTTAGAAATGGAAAGAAGAAAAGGGATTATACCTTTGTTTTCCTTGACTTTTGGATGAATGGGGCGAGCTTAAATTAAGATGTAAGCTCTACCTTGGATTTGGGAACCCTAAAGTTGAAGCTTAAATAGAAAAGGCTAGCAAAATAGAGTAATAATTGCAAATTGAAAAGAATTTAGAGTATAGATTTTAGAATTAATTTTAAAATAGAATTTTAGCATAAAAAGAAGAGCAATATGGGTGAATTTCTGTCTCAAAAACCGTCAAATCTCTCTCAAAATCCATCTCCAAATCCATCTCAAAGAGCTGAAATGAAAGCTCTATTTATAGAGTAGATGAAAGGGCGCCGCTAGGTGCCAGCGATTGCATTGGAGGCACTAGTTACACACCAGCCAATGTGCTGCCCATGCATTCGACATGCCAAGAGTGCCGCCCATGACTCCCGCATGCTAGGTGTGTTGCCTGACCTGGTGGCGCACTGCTGGAGCTAGTCTAACCCAGTTTCGCACTATTTTGGCCAATTTTTAATCCATTTCTGATTTGTTTTGAGACCAATTTGATTCTATGGGTTTATAATCGAGTGCTGATCATCTGAAGGTGAAAGATTCAAAAAATTTATTTTTCAATGGGGCACTACCCCTCACCCCAAAAGGGGCGTTACCCCCTTAACTCCTGCCCGCTAACTAGCTAATGGGACCGTCGTACTGGCTTTGTGTAGTGCACTAATCTTAGCAAGATTCAAGCTGTAGCTGAATCCCAAGGGTGCAATTTTGAGGGTTCACAGCTGCCCCCTCATCAAAATTAGCTTTGGACAAAAGCCAATTCTGATGATAGTGAATCCCGAGGATGAGGGATGGTAGAATGAACCAAATGGATGCCTAAGTCAGAGTCTAGACATGTTTTGGGGAAAATGGTGGATTTTCAATAAAAGTGGTGGAAAAAAGGAACCAAAGGGATGCCGAGGTGATCATTACTAAACATTTATGGGTGAAATGATCCTAAGGCTATCCTAGGATGGTATGATTAAAAGAGATACCTAATTCAGATTTAAGGTATAGATCCTAAGGTTGACCTAGGATGGGTCTAATTAAAAAGGATACCTAATTCATATTTGAGGTATATATCCTAAGGTTGACCTAGGATGGGTTTGATTAAAAAGGATAATTTAGATTTAAGCATGAATCATAAGGCTATCCTTTCTGGTAGGAGCTAAAAAATGATGTTCCTATTTGGAAGTAATGATGATGACCCTGTTTGGTAGGAATCGACAATAAGGTGATCATATATGGTAGAAATGATGACAACCCTATATGGTAGGAATCGGCGATGAGGTGATCCTATCTAGTAGGAATGATGATGACCCTATGTGGTAAGAATCGGCAAGGAGGTGATGATCCTATTTGGTAGGAATGATGTTGACCCTGTCTAGTAGGAATCAACGGGAAGGAGATGATCCTTTCTGGCAGGTATCGACGAAGAGGTGATCCTCTCTTGTTTTGTGAAGCTTGACCTGATAATATGCCTTAATTCAAGAGTTTATTTAATGCAAAATGTATATGATTATGCAATTATTAGATACTTTGAACCTCTAAAGGGTCACTTTGTTATATTAAATTTTTTTTTTAAGAAAAAGGTGCCCCTATTTCAGAAAGGTGAATATTTGGGAGGGAAATGCCCCCACTTTAGAATGATAAAGTGGTTTAGCTATTTTGTTTGGATAGACCAGTTTGGTGATGGTTGGACCATGTATGAGGCTGGTTGAAAGGTCAGCCAAAGGCTATTAATTCAGCCTTAGAGGAGAAAAAAATCAAGCTAGTTAGCTTGAAAGATTTAGTCAAGCAACGCCTTTTGATATGGGATTAGATTGAACAGCTAGCTTAGAGTCATATCAGGTATGAGGCTACTTGGTCACTGGTTATTAGTTTGGCCTAGGCTTTAATATTTAGATATTTGGTCCACCTAGGAGGGGGAGATTTGGGAATTCAGACTGGTTTAGCTAGGCTACTTGTTCGATTTTGGTGTTGGGGAGATTATGATCAAAGTTATCTATTTGGCTTTGATGTTTGAGAAGATTGGGGTCAAAGCTATCTATTCGGCTTTGGTCTTAGGTGAAATTAGGATCAAAGCTACCTGTTTCACTTTGGTATTTATTCAATTTTGGTGCTGGAAAAGTTGGGATCAAAGCTATCTGTTAGGCTTTGGTGCTGGAAAAGTTAGTATCAAAGCTATCTATTAGGCTTTCGTGTTGGAAAAGTTAGGATCAAAGCTATCTGTTAGGCTTTGGTCATTAGGAGGATTGGGATCAAAGCTATCTATTTGGCTTAGGAAGAAATCACTTTGGGAAGTTAAGCCAGGTATGGCTGGAAAAGGTTAAGCTGGGCTTAGGTGGTTTTGACTTGGGAGAAGGTTTGGTTTGAGTCCGAATTAGGAAGCTTGATCAGGGGAGTCAAGTCCTTAGAGACTATTAAGTCGAAAGGTTAAGTCATTTTTTGGGGAAGGTTAGTTTGGCAATTGGCTTAGTCAATTATGGCCTTCTAGTTTGGCCTTAGGGGAGATCATCTTAGAAGGCTAAGTTAGGTTTAGCCTTGGCTAGGAGCATTTGGAAGTTCAGTATGGTTTGGCTATATAAAAGAACAAATTAGATGCTTGGTCAAGTTATGGCCTTCTAGTGAGTTCATTTGGAAAGCTTGGTCAAATTTTGCCTTAAGACTACGTTAGAGAGATCAAGCCAGGATGCTAGACTTGGGAGGCTAATCTTGGCTTATAGGAAAGGTTAGGTTAGGAAATCAATTTGGAAGGCTCAATCAGATTTTACTTTAGAGGAGATCATGGGCTTCATAAATGAAGGCCTTTTAGGAATAGGCTTCATGGTGAAGGCTTTTGGTCATATGCCTCTTGATGAAGGCTTCTTAGTTTAGGCATTATGATGAAGGCTTCTGGATTTGGGCTTCTTAATAGAGACTTCTAGATTTGGGCTTCATAGCGAAGGCTTTTGGTTTTGGGAGTGGGCGTTATGGTTAAGGCTTTTTTGGGAGTAGGCTTCATGGCGAAGGCTTCTAGGTACTGAGGATAGCTTTCTATAAGGGTGCTTTGGATGGTTAGCTTTGGCTCAAGTATAGTGCTATAGGTTTTGGTCACAAGGATACCATAGGCTTATGGATAAGGGTTTGCCCTTTGACATGGTTGCATCATAATGGTTTACAGGCCTTAAGAGGCTTTGATTCACAAGGATTATGTGTTTTGCCAATGAGGCTTAATATTTTCAAGGATCATAAGATGTCTACCAAAAAGGCATGAGATGGGCCTTAACTAGTTCAAGTCCTTCTTAATCAACTTAAGGATGATAGGCTTTAGGAGATACACCTTAACTTATGGTTTTGCCAAGGAAACTAGATTCAAAGATGATGAGTCTTAAGAGACTTGGGATTTTTAGTTCTACCCATGATGAGATTTTGCCAAGGAAAGGGTGGTATGTGGCTTAAACTTTAAATGATGGTACGATTTGCCAATGAGGCTTGGGATAGTTCAAGAATGGTTTAAAGGTAGGTTTAAACTTCTAAAAAGAATCATGGAGGTTTTATGATTTTGCTTTTTATAGCATGAATCATGGAAAAGAGCAAGTCAAACTTTTCTTGTTTGAGATTGAAGGGACTCTTGAAGCGACATTTAATTAGTTTGACTTGATGACACACTGTCTGCATTGGCTAAAACAAAAAGCCCCTAGGGATGGCTAAAAGGCTAGTGGAAGAAGATAACTTAGGGACCATGCTCCCAAATGAGAGAGAAGAATGTGAAGGTGGGAAATGTGAGGGATTGTGCCTTAGCTCTTTGAGCTAAGCAACGGGATGGATTGATAACAGATGACATTCTAGGAAGATATGCTCCTATTGTAGGATAAGGGCATAAAATATTGTATATCCTTAGAGAATGAACCTCTGGTAAGGAAGGATGAATTTTGAGAGATGAGACGAGATAGATTGATTGAAGATGATTTGACAACTTTGGACATGAGGGAAGATGACTTGGATGATCTTTCTCTCTCTCTCTCTGTCTCTCTCAGCTTTAACTTTTACCTAAGCCATCCTTTTGGATTTTCAATTTAGCGAGCTTGTATTAATGAAATTTAGAAGAAAACATTCCACTGTGATTTAGGCTACTGCTTTGAGGGGCTCTAGCCTTTGAATTCTGGATTTGACAAAGGTCTTTTCTGAACTTATTGTCCTTTGTTGAGGTGCATCATTTGATTCCCTAATGTGCAATAGGTAATTACATATACTTGCTCTTTGTGCTTTAATTATTTGATGAGAGGTCCTTTGGTTAGGAGCTAGTGAAGCGATTGTTGATTTGAGAGAATAAGGACACCTCAAATTATGATCTATGCTGATTATGGTGGATTTAATCTTTACCCCTTTTTTCTTTAATTTTTTTTCTTTTTAAGCTCATCTATGTCAGACAAAAATTAATGCATAAATAACGAAAAGAAAATGTAGATACATCACTGTAAAGAAAACTTTATTGCAAGATGACAAAAAGGAACCATTATGGTCAATGAGAATATAGAAAAAATAAGATGATAGACTTCGACTCAAATTTGGACTCAGACTTTGAGATTTAGATTTGGACTTGGACTTAGGTTTAAACTTAGAATTCAATCTCAAATAAGTCAGATTAGTTGAACTTGAACTACTATATGACATGCCTTTTGGGGCTGAGGTGAGGTGGGATTGGGTTGGATCTATATTCCTCATCATTATTTAGGTTGGTAGTGGGGAATTTAGCTTGAAATGATGTACTTTTTATGCAATCTTTGACTTTTGATGCAGTTGCAACCAAAACTCTAAAGATGGGTAGGTATAGTGTTAACAAGTGGACTTGATAGGTCGGGAGTAGATTCTTGACAATGATATCTACTTGTTCTTGCTCGGTTGGCCTGTTTACCATTTGAGCAGTTTTAGCCTTTCACCTAGTAAGGAACATAGAGAATGACTCATCTGGAAGTTGCTTTGTGATTTCTAAATCCCTTATTGTAATGTCCACTTCAATATTATAGTGGTATTGTTTGACAAATGCCAAATGTCTTTCCAGGTCTATTTTTGGGTTTCATCCAAGTTAATAAACCATCTTAGGGCAGCATCAGTAAGGGTTTGCTGAAAGAGTTGAGCAAGGAACTTGTTGTTGATACTAAGGGGATGCATTGCCCCCACGTACATCTTTAAATGGATCTTAAGGTAAGTAGTACCATCAAATTTGTCTAAATTTGGCATCTTGAACTTTGGTGCTAACCAGGCATTGGGGAAAAGGCTTAATGAACTTGTATCAACCATGCTTTCCCTCTTTTTTAGACTTTTTATCGATTTTTCAATGGCTTTAATTTAAGTAGGAAGACCTCAAGCCTAGGATTACATATGGTTTCCTTCCCTTTGGAAGATCCATAAGAAATGAGGTGATTTGTGGTTGTTTAGTGGGTGTTAAATAGGAGAGAGTGTTTGTTTAGAGGATATTAGGTGAGGAAAGTGATGAAGAGGTTGGCTTGGTGGAGGAAGTAGAAGCATGGGCCTAAACTGTGCTTAGATTTTGCTTTAGGTTGAGTGGATCTTGAAATGCGAGACTAAGAGTTTGGTTTATGCTAGCCCGACTTAACATGTCTTGGATATCATTTAGTATGGCCTCCCTTTGGGCCTACAATTAGGCCTGAATTTAGGCCGCTTGTCTCTTAAACATCTCTTCTTATAGCTCCAACAGTTTGGCCAAAATCTTATCCATGACATCTTTGTCTAATCTAGTAGACATCTTGACAACTTTTGAAAGGGAAAAGGAGCAGGGTCAGTATCTAGTTGCAAAAAATGTTATGGAGTATGATGAACCAAGGACCTTAGGTTTAATGGTAATAAATGATGGTGTCTTATGGTTAGGTTGATAGTGTGTGAGTAAAGATGAGGGTGGAAGTGTATAATGTTAGATAGGTTGGTGTTCAGCTAGGGGAACCAAGTCAAATTTTAGCTTTGGAGACTAGGTTAGAACTTAGCTTTGAATAGCTAGGTCAGGATTTAACTTTGAGTAGCTAGGTCAGATTTTAGCTTTAAGTAGTTAGGTCAAATTTTAGCTTTGAGTAGCTAAGTCAGAATTTGGCTTTGAGTGGCCAGGTCAGAATTTAACTTGGAGTAGCTAGGTCAGAATTTAGTTTTGGGTGGCTAGGTCAGATTTTAACCTTGTAGAACTAAAAAGTAGTTTAGAAGGCTTAGTTAGAGTTTTAGCCTCCAGTGGCTAGGTCAAAATTTAGTTTTAAGTAATTGGGATTAGAATTCATGAATGGTTTACCATGGGCTTAATGATAGAGCAACCATAGGTTTTGAGATTGGATGTACCATAGATTTGGATGTTAGGTGGACTATGGGTTTAGTGATAGTTGGATAATGATGCAGTTCTTCCTTCTTATGAAGGAGGGGTTTTGAAAAAGTATTGGTTTGGTTTATTAATTTAATTTTGATTTTTAAATTAATAAATTTTAAATCTTTTCTGTTTTAGACCTAAATATAGATAGAATGGAGAGAATTCTATATTTGAATTTAGAATTTTAGAAATGGAAAGAAGAAAAATGGATTATACCTTTATTTTCCTTAACTTTCGAATGAATGGGGTGAGCTTAACTCCAGATCTAAACTCCACCTTAGATTTGGGAACCCTGAAGTTGAACTTTAAATAGAAAAGGGTGGCAAAACAGAGTAATAATTGCAAATTGAAAAAAATTTAGAGTGATAGATTTTATAATTAATTTCAAAACAGAATTTTAGTATAAAAAGAAGAGCAATATAGGTAAATTTCTGCCTTAAAAACAATTAAATCCCTCTCAAAATCCATCTCCAAATCTGTCCCAAAGAGCTGAAATGAAAGCTCTATTTATAGAGCATGTGAAAGGGCGGCACGCTAACCGGTGTGCAACCAATGCCGCCGGCATGCCAAGCGTGCCACCTATGACTCTGGCATGCTAGACGTGCCCCCTAACCTGGTGGAGCGTCGCTGGAGCTAGTTTGACCCAGTTTCGCACTATTTTGGTCGATTTTTAGTCTGTTTCTAATCTGTTTTGAGCCCGATTTGATTCTATGGGTTTATAATCGAGTGCTAGTCATCTAAAGGTGAGAAATTCA
>CANTUT010001197.1:105000-117500 GCA_947687605.1 Reutealis trisperma
GGTTAAGCCGCCACAACCATGGCTTCTCTACTTGCTAATAGTATTTCATGTTTTTCTCCTTAACCCATCTCTGATTCAGCTAAACTCACCATGTGTTTCCTCTTAAGCCCTTGATCTCCAAAAATGCCATATCTCCAAATCTACTCAAGGTCCAAGCTAATGTTAAGTTTGAATCCAAAACTCTCAATTTTGATTCAGATACTAGTGTTTCCACAAAAATGATGGTGGAGCTTGGGTCATCTGCATGAAGCTTGCCGAACTTGCAAGAATTGATGGTGATTGATCTGTGTGATTGATTTGTAGGACTGAATATGCGTGAAGCTCGCTGAATCTGTATGAGGCTTGCAAAGTTTACATTTTGGGTCTTGCAATGCTTATATGCGATAGGGATGATGACGGTCTTCTGTTGATGATGGTAAAGCTTGGTTGGAGTGGAGAAGAGAAAATTCCAAGCTAATTTTCTCCTTTTTTTCAAGTCAATTTTTTTTTTTTTCATTAAATGAGTAAATGACAGTTATGCATCTTTTTCTTCTTTGATTTCTCTCCTAATTTGTCTATGAATATATGTAAAAGAAAGTATGTGTATATTGGGCTAACTTCTGGGAAATGAGATTGTATTTTTTTTTTTAATCTTTAATTTGTGATGCAGTGATAATTGATAAAGAGATGGGTTTTATATATTTATTTATTTATCTATTTTATTGTCATTTTCATGATGAAATGAAAACCATTTTGATTTTGTAGATGGATTTGGGTCTATATTTTAATTAGGGTAAGGTGAGAAGAAGAAGATGACAAAGAAGGTTTGAGAGAGAGAGAGAGATAGAGAGAGAGAGAGAGAGCTGATACGCACGTGAAAATTGGCATATTTTAAAATAAAAATGGGTGATGTATCATCCACATATGCATTCTGGTAGCAGGCATTTTGTTTGCTGAGAGACATTATTGTTATGAGTTGTTATATAGTGGACTAAGTCCACTATACATCATGGACCATGCACACATACTACACAAGAACTCTTCATCACCACGTCCGCGCAAACATTTTTTATTCTTTCGAAATAACAACCTAGTTCATTGACAGCACATAATTTCGAAGCACAAAATCTCCAATTCTTATCTAAAATCATCAATTCTTCTGCAAAATCATCAATTCTGCTGCAAAATCTTTTGTTATTTCCTGTGAAGCTATTAAACATAATTGAAGTCAAGCTTTCTAAATACTGTATTTATTTCTTAGTTGGTTAGTTAATTAGAAAGTAGTTATGATGAGCTGGCAAGTAGTTAGAGCTAATAACAGAATTTAGTTAGCTAATCTCTCTTATATATATAGAGCTATCTCTGTACAGTGTAAGTGGTTTTGGGAATACCATATCCTCAATTTTATAACATGGTATCAGAGCTTGGTTTTTGAGATCTCATTTCTCTCTCTTAGTTGTTATTCTTTCGTCATTTTTCCATTGAAGGTTTTTCAATCTTCTTCTTCAAGCTATTTCAAAGCTTTTTAAACTGTTTTCATGGCTGGTTCTTCTAATCCTAATCCAAATGATGATTCGTCGTCACCATATTTTCTTCATCACTCTGAAAATCATAGTTCTGTTATAGTTACTCCTAAGCTTTCACCTATAAATTTTGCTTCCTGGAAACGGTCTTTTCTTTTAGCAGTTTCGATTCGTAATAAACAGGGATTTCTAGATGATACTATCAAGAAGCCATCTCTAGATAGTGATCTGTTTCTTCCATAGAGTAGATGTAATAATTTGATTGTGGCTTGGCTCCTCAGATCTGTTTCTCCTTCGATTGCATCTACAGTGTTTTACATTGAAGAAGCTAGTCAAATTTGGCATAAGCTTAATCAAAGATTTTCTCAACCTGATGATGCTCGAATCTGTTATCTCCAGAGCTTGATCTGTTCAATTACCCAAGGAACAAAGACGATTGATGCTTATTTCACAGAATTGAATGGAATTTGGGAAGAATTGAGGAATTTTAGGCCTCTACCTTATTGTTCTTGTGGCCAATGTAGTGAGAATTGTTTTCAGAAGTTTGTAGAGGCTGCACAAAAGGATTTTGTCTTTAAGTTTTTGAATGGACTTAATGAATCATATCAAGCATTGAGATCACAAATTATAGCTATGAAACCATTTCCTTCACTTGATGAAGTGTATAACATGGTTTTGCGAGAGGAAACACAAAGAAGCTTGATGTTACAGTCACAGAGTTTCAGTGATGGAACTGTTATGGCAGTTAAGAAGAATTTCAGTGGAGAAAACAGAGATACTAGAGTTTGCTATCACTGTGGTAAGCCTAGTCACATTAAAGAAAAGTGTTTCAGGCTTATTGGTTTTCCTCCAGACTTTAAGTTCACGAAGCCTAGACCTCAAGGTTTTCAATCTTAAGGTTTCAAAGCTGCAAATCAAATTTCAGCAGCACAAATGGATGAGGCTGGATCAAAGTCTGGTAAAAACTCCATTTCAGATCTAAGTCTCTCAAAGGATCAAGTTCAGAAATTAATGACCTTACTCAATGATCAAAGTATTACTGGTAACCATTCTACTTCACTATCACCACCCTCCACTCAAGCTCATGTAATCAATTTTGCAGGTACTAATTTCTCTAACCATTCAGTATTCTCAGCTATTAATAGTCAAATCTTACAAACTCTTTTAGTTTCAAAGTTCAATTCTACACCATGGATCATTGACACTGGAGCAACAGATCACATAATTTGTTCTCTATAATTCTTTCATTCGTATACTCAAGTTCATAATTTCTATGTTTCATTACCAAATGGAGTAAAGGTTCAGTTACATATATTGGTATAGTCATAGTCAATTCACATCTTGTTCTCCAGAATGTTTTGTTAGTTCCTACCTTCAATTTCAACTTGATTTCAGTCAGCAAATTACTCATTGATGATAAGCTATGTCTCATTTTCATTCATAAACAATGTTTCATCCAGGTCCTCTCATCATGGATGACGATTGGACTGGCTGAATTAAAGGAAGGATTGTTCTATCTTAAACAGAATTCCAAGCTTTCCCAGTCTACTCATATGTCTTTTGTCTATCCTTTGCAATCTTCTGTACATATGGCTTCTCTTGACATATGGCACCATAGATTAGGCCATATTCCTTTCCATAAAATTCAGTCTTTTATTCCTATTTCTGATGTAAATAGTTCAAAGTTTTCTATTTGTAATACATGTCCAAAAGCTAAACAAAAAAGAAATGTATTTCCCATTCATGTTAATAATACAACAGATTTGTTTGAATTGGTTCATTGTGATGTATGGGGACCTTTTTCACAACCAGACCTCTATGGGAATCATTATTTTTTAACTCTTATAGATGACTTTTCTAAGTGTGTATGGGTCTTTCTAATGAAACATAAATCTGAAGTATCTCACATTCTTCCTCAATTTTATAATTTTGTCAAAAATCAGTTCCAAAAATCCATTAAGATTCTCAGGTCAGATAATGGCTTAGAATTTTCTTTACCCTCATTTTATCATGAATATGGTGTCATCCATCAAACTAGCTACCCATACACCCCTCAGCAGAATGGGGTTGTTGAGAGGAAGCATCAGCATATTCTTAACATTTCAAGAGCTTTGTTGTTCCATTCTTCATTACCTATCAAATTTTGGGGGGATGTTGTTCTCACAGCAGTATACTTAATCAATAGGACACCAACTCCTGTCTTGGACAATAAAACCCTATATGAAATGGTTTTTTCTAAACCTCCTTCCTATTCACATCTTAAATCATTTGGTTGTTTGTCTTTTGCTGTCAATACTTTGCCTCATAGAAAAAAAATTTGATCCAAGGTCCAAGAAGTGTGTTTTCATAGGGTATTCAAATACTGTCAAAGGTTATAAGCTGTTTGATCTAGATTCTAATACTGTTTTCTTTTCTAGAGATGTAGAATTTCATGAAAAATCATTTCCTTTTGCTTCTACATCTCCTTCTGATTTAGATACTTCTTTCACCTCTCAATTAGTTTTGCCCACTGTCCCTAATCAAATAATAAATTTGCCAGTTATGCCTCCTATCTAGAATAATACATCTTTTCCTCCTCCTTCTACTGATATAGAGCCTAATATTCCTTTATCTCCTCCAAATTCTCCATATCCTATCTTAACATATTCCGGTTCATCTTCACATTCACCTGCAATTCTTCCATCTTCTCCCATTCATCTTTCACCTGATATCATTTCAGCATCTAATCCTATTGTTCCAGTCTCACCAACCATTCAAAAAAGTTCTAGACCTACCAAATTACCCACTTATTTGCATGATTACCATCATCAACTCAAAAATAATCTTAGTACATCTGCTGCATCTTCTGTCACAGCTCATCCTATTCAACATTGTCTGTCTTATGATAAGCTTTCCAATCCTTACAAACATTTTGTTTTTTCTTTATCTACTATATTTGAACCTACTACTTATGAACAAGCTAGTACTTATGATCATTGGAATGAGGCCATGAAATCTGAACTCAGTGCTTTGGAGGCTAATAACACATGGACTGTTGTTGCTTTACCTGAGGGACAAAAACCTATAGGCTGCAAATGGGTCTATGAGGTTAAATTGCATTCTAATGGGACAATTGAGAGGTATAAGGCCAGATTGGTGGCTAAGGGTTATAATCAAAGGGAGGGGTTTGATTATCAAGAAACTTTTAGTCCAGTAGTTAAACATACTACTGTTCGACTATTCTTGTCTTCGGCTGCTATAAATGGATGGTTTCTTGGACAGTTAGATGTGTAGAATGCTTTTTTAAATGGAGATCTTAAAGAGACTGTTTATATGGATTTGCCTCAAGGTTACCAGCTTTAGGGGGAGACTTTGGTGGAATCTGGTAACCAAAACAATAGCAACAAGAAGGGCTAATTGGTGTGCAAACTTCAAAAATCATTATATGGGTTGAAACATGCTTCTAGGCAATGGAATGCCAAATTTACTGATTCCCTTTTACATATTGGTTTTGAGCAATCCAAATTAGATTATTCTCTCTTTACAAAATCTATAGATTCAGATTTTATAGCTCTTCTTGTATATGTGGATGATATTGCAATTGCTAGCAATAGCAAAGAAAGGTTAGAGCAGTTAAAGCAAGATCTTAGTGCACATTTTAAATTAAGGGATTTAGGGGATTTGAGATATTTCCTTGGTATTGAATTAGCCAGATCAAAATAAGGGATAAGTATTTGTCAAAGGAAGTATTCACTTGAGTTACTCCAAGAATATAGCTTGCTAAGTGCAAAACCAAGCAACATTCCAATTGAGGTTAATCACAAGTTAATGCATTCATATCAGAACCTCTTGGAAGATGTTACTAAGTATAGGCAATTGGTGGGAAAACTCATGTATCTCACCTTAACTAGGCCTGACATATGTTATGTAGTTAATGTACTAACTCAATTTATGGACAGACCTTCAGAAGCACATATGCAGGCTGCTTACAAAGTTTTGAAGTATATAAAGAAAGCTCCAGGGCAAGGAATATTATTTTCCTCACTTTCTCAGCTTCAGCTTAATGCATACTCAGATAGTGATTGGGGAGGATGTGCTGAAACAAGAAGGTCATTGACAAGTTTTTCAGTTTTCCTGGGATAATCTTTGATAAGTTGGAAGTCCAAGAAACAAGCTGTGGTTTCAAGGAGCTCTGCTAAAGTAGAATATAGGTCAATGGCTATAACAGTGTGTGAGGTGGTTTGGCTTATAAGTTTGTTAAAAGATTTTAAATTAAACCATTCTTAACCTGTGATGCTTTATTGTGACAATATTTCAGCAATTCAAATTGCTAAGAATCCAGTGTTTCATGAAAGAACGAAACACATTGAGTTAGATTGTCATTTTATTGGAGAAAAAGTTCAGTTTGGATTGATAAAGCTTGAGTATTTGAAGACTGAAGATCAAATAGCATACTTGTTCACCAAAGCTTTGCATCTAACTCATTTCTGTTATTTGATGAGCAAGATGAACATACATAACATGTATGTGCATCTTGAGGGGGAGTGTGAAGCTATTAAACATAATTAAAGTCAAGCTTTCTAAATACTGTATTTATTTCTTAGTTGGTTAGTTAATTAGAAAGTAGTTATGATGAGCTGGCAAGTAGTTAGAGCTAATAACAGAATTTAGTTAGCTAATCTCTCTTGTATATATAGAGCTATCTCTATACAGTGTAAGTGGTTTTTGGAATACCATATTCTCAATTTTATAACATTTCCCTAATTATTGAGTTGTTATATAGTGGACTAATTCCATTATACATCATGGACCATGCACACACACTATACAAGAACTCTTCATCACCATGTCCGCGCAAACATTTTTTTATTCTTTCGAAATAACAACCTAGTTCATTGACAACACATAACTTCGAAGCACAAAATCTCCAATTCTCATCTAAAATCATCAATTCTTCTGCAAAATCATCAATTCTACTACAAGATCTTTCATTATTTCCCCAATTATTTTTTCCCTGCTATAAAATCATCAAATTACTGAACACAGATCATCAAAAATCATCAATTAGCAATGACAAATCATCAAACGCTGAATTATTTTCGTGAACAAAAATTCAATACAATCAAAAACTCAATACAACAATCAATGGCGAATATTTTCAAAAACACAAATCAACAAATCATTTCTATAGTTGAATCTCCAGTTAAAGGTATTAATTCGCCTTTTGATACAGGTAAAATCCATGTCTATCACTCTCTCTCTCTCTCTCTCTCTCTCTCTCTCTCTCTCTTTCTTTCTCTCATTCTATAGATTATAGTTTTAGATTCATAGTTATAAATTACAGAGCACAACTATAAGTTATGAACAACATGATCCTCAGTAAAAAATATAAGCATCATTCACAAAAATATAGGTTTATAAGTTAAAAATATCAGGCTCATAAGTTAATAACTATATGTTCATCAAAAGCATATGTGAGGTTCATAAATTATAGTCCAAAAATTTATAAATTAAAAAACAAGTTCATAGGATAAAAACATCAAGTTCATAAGTTAATAACTATATGTTCATTAAGAGTATACTTGAGGTTCATAAATTATAATCCAAAAATTCATAAATTAAAAAACAAATTCATATGTTAAGAACACATTCATTACAAAAAATTATACATTTCAATATTCATAAAATATAGATTTATCACTATTAAATTATACATTCATTACATTCTCATAATTTTTGAATAATATCATCTTTTTTTTCAGTTGATGATCAAAATAATGGTTCTCATAATTCAGATTTATTGGGATTCTCTCCAAAATCTGCTGATGAAGCTTACCATTTATAGAATGACTATGCATTTAGAATGGGCTTTAGTATTAGAAAGAGTAAACAAAGATATAGAGCACATGGAAAAACCTATCAATGAAGAAATTTCATTGCTCAAAGGCTGGACAAAAGGAAAACAAAGGAAAAGAAAATAAGTGTTATTCAAAAATTGATTGTAAAGCTTATATACAGTTTGATACTAATGAACAAGGAGTTTGGACTGCTACAAAACACGAAAAGGAACACAATCATGACTTATATCCACTAAACAAAAATCATCTCCTCTATTCACGTAGATCAATGACAAGAAACCAATCGACTTATCTTAACCAGCTCAAAAAAAAGTGGGGTTCATGTGGCTCATGGAATTAGATTATTAAAAAACTAATAAAAAGGATCACCATTTGTTGGATTCACAGTAAAGGATGCTTACAATCATTTGGCATTGGAAAATAGTCAGAAATTGGATGGTAGTGATTCGAATGCCATCATTGAAATTTTTAAAAGATGACAAGCAAATGGAAAGGACTTCTTCTATGATTTTGAGATTGATAGTAATGTAAGACTGCGCAGCTTCTTTTGGAGAGATGGACAGATGAAATGAGATTATGAGGTTTTCGGAGATCTCTTAGTGCATGATATGGACAAATCGCATTAACATATATAATATGATTTATGCTCCATTTATTGGTATGAACCACCATTGTATGAATGTAATGTTTGGATACAGTTTTCTAGTGAATGAGAGAATAGAGTCTTTTGTATGACTCTTTACTACTTTTTTAAGGTCTATAGAAGGCAAACATCTAAAAACAATAATGACAGACTAATCTGCTACTATGATTACTGCAACTGCTCAAGTGTTACCCAATTCATGCCACAGGCTTTGTATATGGCACATAGGAGAAAATTCAAAAAATAACTGCAAATTCTTAAGAAATCAAAATGAATTTGTAGTCTTATTCAACTATGTGATGAAATACACTGATACAAAGGTTGAGTTTTAGTTCTATTGGACTAGGTACATCAAATTCTCTGATAAAATTTATTGATTATTTCAATAAACCTATCATTGTACTCCAATGAATCTTTAACTATCCTTAAATGAACTTGAAGATTATATACAATAACCTGCTACTCTTTGTGAGGCCTCGCTCGAGCACCAGTTTGATATGCTAAATGGAATCAAAATGCTTATTTGAAAAAGAACTCATGAAGAAACCCTCGAGCTTATTTTGAAAATCATTTTAGAGTCGCCACCTTAATTTATTTTTATTTTGGAAAAATATAAGGAAAAAAACCCATTTGACTCTCATCATTACCCAAAGGAAAAAGATCAATAGTCTCAAAACCAAAGAGGATTCAGGGACTAGATTTTAGTTTAACAAACATTTTTGGCCAAGTAATATAAAAGTAACTTAAAATATATTTCATGAACAAGTAAAATGCATGAACAATTTATAATGTGTATGATCATTGATTCCAATAATAAATACAAGTAATAATCCAAGGTAAGATTAATCATTACAAATAAAAACCCAAAACATAGGAGATACCTTCTCTAGCCCTTATGGGTACTAGAAAAGTCGCACATTCTCCAAACTAATCCTAATAATAAAGCAAATGAATAAACACAAAAAATAAGTGAAGAAGGTGATAGGAGGATAGTTGATTAATTTTAATTGGATTCGATGCTTGAACCAAGCATGCCTATGTATCCCTTTGAATGGAATCAGAACCCACGCAGTTCTCCCTCTTACGAAGAGGTTAGTTTAGCCTAGCCACTTTATCATGTTTTGATTGATTGATTAAAAGAGGGTTGAATTAATTAATTAACTTAATTGATTACCGAGTTGATTAACTAGCAACCTAGATGCATCAATTTAATTAACTAACTAAAATAGGCAATAATCAAATAGAAAGGAAAAGAAAATTACCTTATGCTTTTGTGGCTTGGGGACGTAGGGCGGATGGAGCGGATGATCGGATTGCAATTCTACCTTCTCCACGCAAGAGACACAAGCCTCAGACCATTAGAACGCAACTTTGCCTTCTCCACATGATGGATACGAGCCTTGGGCAAGGAGCTTGCCTCGAACAGGCCGGCAAAAAGCCTTAAACTAGTCAGTTTGGAATCAAAGAGAAACCACCCAACATGCTTTGCCAATTAAGGAGCAGAAGCAAAGCAATTTACTTGAAGTTAGTGCTTTTTAAGCCTCCAAGTCTATGTGTCTTGAGAGTAGAGAGGCCACCTCTATATATAGGGGAAGAATGAAGCATAAAGACTCAATTTTCCAATATAGGAGCAGAAACACGCCGTCGGTGCCTCACAAGCCTTTGCGGCACCGTAAAGGTCTCTGCGGCATTGCCGCAAATAGCTTTGCAGCACTGCAAGAGTCTCTGTGACAATGCCGCAGAGTTGTGCGGCAACAGCCTGTCACTCGCCTGTTCTGCCTGTTTTCGGCCGTTCTCGCTCGTTTTTCATCTGTTTTACACAATTTCAGTTATGTTATACTCGTTACTTAGTTCGAATGATTTGATAATAATTTACGAGCCTTGATTGATTCCTTTTCTAACTGAATGGTCCATAATTCTGAGAGGTGCAGAATTAAGGGTTCACAGTTGCCCCCCTCATCAGGATTGCTCTGTCTAGTAGGCAGTTCTGATGAGTGTGAACTTTTAAAATGAGAAGATACCCCCAGTATATTTGGAAGCGAAGAAGATGCCCCCAGTATATTTAGAAGTAGCAAAAAATTCTGAAAAGTGTGAAATAAAGAGAATGCCCCCGGTATATTTGGAAGCAACAGGGAATTCTGATAGTGTGAAATGAAGAGGATGCCCCCGATATATTTGAAAGCGAAGTGGATGCCCCCGGTATATTTAGAAGCGAAGTGGATGCTCCCGGTATATTTAAAAGCAGCAGAAAGAAAATGGCAGTTCCTGTCTGGTAGGAATGATAATGACGACCCTATCTGATAAGATCTGAGAGTAATATTCCTGTCTGGTAGGAATGACAAAATATTGGTCCTTTCTGGTAGGTACGATCATCCTTTTTGGTAGGATTGGCAATTTGTCAGCCCTGTCTGGCAAGAGCAGAATGTCTATCTATAATTATAAAAATCTTCTGTATGTTGAATCTTGTGTAACAGTGATCAGATGCTTAGAGGAGACTATTGCAATCATCTAAAAACTTGCTATTCTGAATTTTGACCTGAAATGGGTTTACTACTGTAATCCCGCGTAAAAAAGTTACTATGCAAAAGGTATTATATAAAGGCGTGCCACCTTTCACTTTTTGCAACTTTTCTCATTTGTCAAATTTTGCTTCTCTCTTTAAAAAACTATTCTCTCTTACTTCTCTCTAAAATGGCTTCCCCTTCTAGCAGTCGTCATGCCAGGAGTTACCAAGTACTAAGATATGATCCCAACCTGATGGACTTACTACAGGAACCAGAGCACCATGTGTCTTGTACCGGCGTCATGGAGGTATTTAATGTTTTTCCCTTCTTTCCTATTGCAATGTTAGTTCATAGAAAATATATGCATGTAAAATAAAGGTTTTTTTTTTTTTTTTACAAAGACTACCACTATTAGATTGAAAGGCAGTAGATCAAATTTATTTGCCGTCTCTACTTACCTAGAGACTCATCCCGAGTCCGAGGGTTGATTGAGCCATCTGGATTGTTAGGATTTCTATCCCTAGATTATACCTAAGAGGGTAATATTCCTTTGCTATGAGCATTGGCAGAGAGGTGGTCGGATACCACAGACACTTTTCACCTTCCATGTGGGCAAATGACCGTGACCCCTTTGGACTTGACGATGTTAGCTGGTCTGCCATTTCAATCTCGAGCCTTAGAGCTTTATCCCACTTAGACTTCAATCTCATCAGAGGCTATGGTTGACTTATTAAGCGTTGACCCTCCCTGAGGCGATCCACATGTCCCATGTTCTTGGCTTTGAGGACAAATTGACATCTATACTTATGATGTGGGAGTCATTTTAGATGAGCAGGCTGCCCACTTGCTGATTCTGATGATATTAGGCTGCTCATTCTGCCACACCCAGAGGGATACCATTGATCTGAACATTCTACACTCACTGGAGGATTTATTCGTTATTGGAGAACTTGACTGGGGAGGTGCAGCTTTGTGCATAATGTACCAAGAGATGTCTGATCTGTCTCGAGGCGTGTTCGCTGCTTTAGGAGGGACTCATATCATCTGGGAGGTATGCCTTTCTCTTTTTACTTTTTGTGAACGCTCAAATTTGCACCTCCTGATCCAAATGTAGTTTGACACCTACTGAGAATAGGGCGCTACGCATACGGCAGTCCCGCTAGCCAGTTAGCGGGCAGGGGTCAAGGGGGCAGTGCCCCTTACGGGGTGCGGGGCAGCGCCCCATAGAAAAATAAATTTCTTGAATCTTTTCTCCTCCAGTCGATTGCTTTTCAATTATGAATCTATAGAATCAAGTAGAGCTCGAATCGGAGCTGAAATGGGCCCAAAACGGACAGAAACAGATTGAGTCGCGCGAGTGGCACTGGGAGGCACAATTTCTGTGCCGCCCAGCAGGCGGCACTCATCCCGTGCCACCCGTAAAAGTCTGTGCCACCGGAGCGGCATCAAATTCATGCCGCCAGTACGGCGGCACGTCTGGCGTGCCGCCCAAATGGCCGGCACGTCAGCCGTGTCGCCCCTGCGATCGGCGCCGCCGTCTGTACCGCCAGCACCTCCTCTATCAGCTCTATAAATAGGAGCCTCCTCCAGCCTCATTTGGCACAATTTTTGATGACTTCAAATGATTTCCAAGAGATTCTAAAGCATTATAGAGCATTTCAAAGCGATCGGAGCAATTTCAAAGCATATTTTTATTCTTATACTCACATATTTGCTGCTTCTAGATCCAAATTCCAAGCTTCCTTTGAATTCAAGGTGGAGTTGAGATCCGGAGCAAAACTAGTTCCATTCATCTGAAAGCTGAGAATAGCAAAGGTATAATCCCTTTCCCATTTTAAAATTCTAAATTCAGATCTAGAATTTTCTTTAGGTCTAAAACTGAAAAGATCTAAAAAACTTATTAATTTAAGGATCAGAATTAAGTTAATAAGCAAACCAACACATTTTTAAAACCCCTCCTTCGCAAGAAGGGAGAACTGCGTGGGGTTTGATTCCTATTCAATAGGATATGCAG